>JAVJIF010011571.1:0-115657 GCA_038442645.1 Agave tequilana
GCCGCGTTCATTAAAAGAAGTTGAATTCATCTACAGCAAGGCAATAAAGATGAAACAAGACTTCAAAGACTTTTACTATTCAAAAAAATGGTAGAAGCAAGTACAAACACTCTTGGTGAATAGAGTGTCCTTTTTCTTTACAAAAAAAAAGAAGGCTACAAGTCCTGATTCGCCAAGGAACGGATTTGCTCTCTAAGGCGATGTATCTTATGTTGACGCGCATTCTCAGCCTCCATGAGAGCTGGGCCCGCAGATCCGCCTCAGATAAAAATCCCTGCGCTTGTACTCGGAGGGATTCCAACTTGGATGAACGAACAGAGAGGTTTGCTTCAACTTGCGCCTTGGCAGCCTCCAACTCCGCTAGCCTCTTTTCAGAGGTAGCAAGCTTCTGTTCGTTAAAAGCAATCATGGCCTTAGCCCTGGCTACAGCAGCCCGAGAGTCAAGGATAGCCTGCTTTGCAGCCTGTATGATCATGACAGATTCCTTGACTCGACCGTTAGCCTTTGATAATCAGCCTGGAAACCTTCAGAAGACGGGTGTTATCGGTTATCTTCTCCTCCACCTCCCGTCGCTCCTGCTCTGAGCAGCAAGGAGCCTATTCAGAGTTTCCTGGGCTTCGTGGAATGAGCCGGCATCCTCCAGGGATCGAAGCTCTCTCAGGTCTTGTCCCAGTTGCTCCACCACCATCAGACACGCCTGAGCTAGCGAAGGGCCTCCGGCCAACTTGATGTTCTCGGCCAAGTTTCCGAGAAACATCCGGGCGAATTCAAAGGAGCTACCCCCAGACAGGATGAAATCGATGCATGATCGCATCGAGTCAAAGAACTGTTGCACCGTTTTGCGTGTCAGGTACTCCATAGTATCATCGCCCGAGGTGCTTCCCGACCCCCTTTCTATCACGGGGTGAGGGATGTAAGCCGGCTCTTCTCGCGCAAGAGTCGGGCTGACCACCGGTACGGCAGGAGCAAGAGTAGCCACTAGCGCTTCTGGGGGTGCTACCTCTGCAGGAACCTCCACAGCTGATGACAGAGTAGTGAGCTCGACCTCCTCAGAAACCTCGGCCGAGGCTTGAGCTGTGTGACCTTCTGGAGGGGCACTGACCGTCAGACTCTCCACCTGAGCCCCCCAGTTCTCTCTGCAAATTATCTCAACATCAGCTACAATGGTGAAAAGAGAAACATTCAAGACATCAAAACTTCCTTACCAAGTTGGAGGTCCAGAGATGTCGAATCCTTAAGAGTAGAGGTCTCCCTGGCTTCAGTGGTTGCCTCCTCGTCCTACAGAGTGGGAGTCTCCCCGATTTCAGTAGTTGCCTTCTCTGGAGGCATCTCGGCGGCTGGAGCCTCAACCCCTTCCGGCTGGGTCAACTCTTGCACCATCTCCTATATATGCGAGGAGGTTGCAGCCTCAATATCCTCGGCCACCCTGCAGCATACAAGGAGAATCTTAAAACCTCCTCTTCAAAATGAAAAGGAAATCAAGTCAGAAGGTGAAAAGAGTACTTCAGCGGGAATAACTGCCGCCAGTGGTGATGCCGTCAACGGCTCGCACCCATGTATTTCCTCCTCCGAGATGTGTGAGAATTTACTCGGATCAGGAGGAGCGGGTTCGTCACCATAGTCGACCTCATCCTCAAAATCGCTTCCCTCTGCGGATAAGAAAGATGACAGTTCAACGCGAGAGGCCTCGGTAGCCGGAGCCTTGCCACCAATTACCCCAGTGGTAGGGCTGGGGTCAACTGTCCGAGGACTGGAGATGAACACACTTGGAGACCCAGGTTGCTGTGCCTCATCTCTCCTTTCATGAGCAGGGGAAGACCCGGGCTGAGTTGAGACTCCTGCAATCTCAACATCACTCATGATGTCGACCTCCGATTGCTGTGCCTCATCTCTCCTTTCGTGAGCTGAGGAAAACCCGGGCTGAGCTGAGACCCCCGGAATCTTAACATCACCTCCGCTCATGATGTCGACTTCGAACTGCTCGGCCTCGTCAGCGGCGGTCTGTTTGTCAGCAGGCTCCGCTTCCTCCACAATCCTGGGGCCCCTGCTGCGCAACCTGCGGGCATGGACTAAGGGGGCATCATCCTCCGCCGCCTCTTCTTCCCTCGGTTCCTCAAACACCAGAAGGGATGTCTTCGAATAGAGAAACTTCGGCCGTCAAGTCTCTCGGACCTTCTTTGGGGCAGGGTCAGCAGTGGAAGTAGAGCCTCGAGCACGCTTACTCACCGCCTGTCGAGCCTTTGTTGCTCGCGGCTCCTCCCTCGACCCTCTCCCGACTTCCCTCAGAGCCTTCAGATACTGCTCGACGCCTCGCGAGCGTTTATCGGACCCCGACCTTGCTTCGAAATTTGCATTGATACTCTCAATGCATGAATACTCTGGAACAAAGTATGGTGTCTGGTTGACCTGGAAGTACCAGGTACAGAAGCTGAAGCTTGTGCGGCCCTTTGGCTCCTTGATAGGTAGACGAAAAGTTGCTTTCATCCTCCGGCCACGCTATAGTACCAAGCCCGAGCACCTTCAAACAAGTTCCCACTGAAGGCGAGTCGAGCATTAGGGTTGCCGACGTAGAGTTGATCATAGCCGAACTGTCGGGCG
This sequence comes from Agave tequilana, assembly GCA_038442645.1. Classification (NCBI taxonomy): domain Eukaryota; kingdom Viridiplantae; phylum Streptophyta; class Magnoliopsida; order Asparagales; family Asparagaceae; genus Agave; species Agave tequilana. The sequence goes on from JAVJIF010011571.1 coordinate 2,599, forward strand.
AAGCGATTCGGCATATATGGTTCGATCGTGCATGAAGTCCCTTGCCGGAAAAGCACATACCCAGGCCGGATGTTAACCAACCACCAGAAAATCCCCGTTGACAGCCTAGTGAAATCATCTTGGCCTGCGGAGTCAGTAAATAGTTCCCCGAAAGATGCACCAGGAATCTCGGGGAAGCAGCGGTTAAGCTGGTAGTTCGAAGCAGACAGAATGCACTTTCGAACGTAATACATGTAAGTATTACACCAGTCAGAACCCTCCAACCGCTGTACAAAAGGGACAAAACCCTCACTCCAAGGCACCGCGTCATCAGAGAGGGGCAGTGCATCACGTACCAAGCCATTAAGTACGTGTAGGGCAGCTCGACCCGAGGGTTGGGGCGCTTCACCGTCGGCTTCCCCTCTGAGTCAACAGTTGGCCTGCCATGGGAGTCGACAGCCTTCCCTGCCTCGCAGAAAGTCTGGGTTAACGCCCGCAACCCGCTTTGAATGCCAGCCGCCATGGCTGGGAGAAGGGCTATGGGACTGCCATAGGCCAGGAGCACCGCCGGGTACACTACATCGGCAACAATGACTTCATGTGGCAGCGTGGGCACCACACAGCGCTTCAACCACAGCATCAAGAAGCCCGCCAACAGTGCTCGATCGGAGATAGGAATCCGGGCCTGATGATGAAAGCTTTCGAAAACCATGTCAGGTTCGAAAACATCCTCGTTCGAGACCGTGGTGTAGAAGCCTTCAGAAGCCGTAATCCTGTCGTCAATCTCCTTGTCGGAGCTGGGAGCCAGTCGGGTTACCGGATGGTCTTTCTAATTGATACCGTTAAACAAGTAGCTGGCCCAAGACAGCTGCTTGACTCCTCCCGACCTCCAAGAGGTTACCTGACCGCAAATGTGAAAGTGACATAACACCTCCCAATAGGTCTCGTACACTTGAGGAGACCCTTTCTTCATAAGGTTGAGCTCCTCAGTGGTTGGGACATATTCCTCATAGGGAGAGTCCCCTGTTGCCAGCCCCGAGACCTCATACAACTCGTGCAGGGCAAGGCCCATCTCTCCGACCGGAGTGAAGAATGTCCCCGTCAAAGGATTGTACCGCTCCAGGACCCCGAAGAAGTTCTGAGAACTCGGCGGGATACCATACTGTACGGCCCTGACTGCCTGGTACAGATCCGTTTGCTCCAACAAGTCCCTAAGGTCGGCAAGGACGAAGCTCACCATCCTGCCCCACCAATACTTCTCGGTGGAATGAACCCACCCGGGCGAACGAAACTCAACCGGAAAATCACCCTCCACTTTCATGAATGCATTAAGGAAAGTGGTGCCAAGTTTGGTGTTTCTCCAACTGGGGGCTCAGTCCTGAGCGACCCGGGGAATAGGCCGAGAACCGCCTATCATGACTATCATGACGGTATACCCTTTTGGAGCCCAAGTCACTGAGGGTAATCTCAGGGACATATCGGGAAAGGTCCAATTTCATCTTCCGAGGGATGGACGTGTGCTGGAGATAAGACAGCGGGTACATCCTCTCCATGTCCGGAAGAAAGAATCTTCTACCCCTTATATGGCGGAGCCATTTATAATCCCCGTCATACATGGAATAGCCGCCATCGCCGATATGGTCTCCAAAGAAGAAGGCAGGCTTCTCCAGCGGAACGCGAGCATCCGTTGTGAATGCTGCGTCAGTCATAAGCTCCCGAAAAGTTGTCATGTCAACATGGAGAGCCTTTTCTTGCGCTCCTGCGACCTGTCAGCAGTCACAGGTACAGTCCTTTGCAGCGCAAAGATTAAATCACGGTCAGGGCCACCTACGTGCCCAAAGTGGCGCTTCTTGGAGAGAGGGCAGAAGAGTGTAGCACTGCAAAAGAAAAGGACACTTGATCAGACATCTTATCAGAAAAAAAAATCCGCGTCCAGATCTGCAAATCCGCGTCCAGATGTGAGGCCGCAGGATCAAGCCCGCGTTTTGAAAACCAAGACTTATGAAAAATCTCTAAGTACTTGGGCTCAGGTGCCAGATTCATAAAAAAAAAAATCAGCACCTGATGTCATAGAACGCAAGGATCAAGTCCATGTCCGAATCCTTCACAATTAGAAATATTCTAAGTGAAGAATCCGAAATGCAGGGCTCACTGGCACCGGGTCATCAAACCTGCGCCTTGGTTATCAACTCAAAGACCGCGTCTGAGAATCAAACACGGTTTATATTCTGTGTTGACGGTTCTCCTCAAAAAAAGAGATTTTTTTTAGGGGTTCCATGAACTTCTATTAATGGTGAAGGTTAAGCCTAAACGGCATTATACCTGGGAAGAGGACTTCCTGCGCGGAGGAACCGCCCCTCTGGACCTCGGCGACGGCCGCCTTTGAAGATGATGCGGTGGGTTTAGCTTTGGGTGCATCGTTAATCAAAAATCCGATGATGAACGATGAAGAAATGGAAAGAGAAAGAGAAGACTCCTTTTTTTTCTTTCTAAAACCCTAAAAGATGCGCTCGGAGAAGAAGAGATATCTCTCTGACTGTTGCCATTTATAGGCACAAAGATTTGCAAAGATACGCGGCGCGTGGCTCGATTAGCTCTACAGCGAGTCATCGCTTGACTCGTGGAACAGATTATTTAATGAATCGGGAAGTCCGCGCGCCGAAAGGTGATGTCCGACGGTTCCTCAGAACAAATGGCGGTGCACTCATGACATGGCACGGATTCGCACTCAACAGGCGCGCCTCTTTGATGGACGTGCCCCGTCAGCACAGCCATGGTCGCGTCCAGAAAGTCGCGTCCTTACACAAAAGGATGCGTCTCTCCGAAGTTCGCGTCCTCCAATCCAGCCTAGCATCGCGTCTGCCCGAGGAATATCAGTCGCGTTTTCCATTTTCAAAAGGCGCACCCCATGAAAGTCGCGTCTGTAAAGCAGTACTATCTCTGCTCTTCAAAAAAACTGGCGTTCAGTCCTTACTTCTGCAAATCAGTTTCAACAGTACACTGGCACAAGCAGACGATCGTCCACTCCGGCTTAAAACGCGTCCATGACAGACTAAAAGCAATCGGGGAGGTTTAGACTGTGTATCTAGACACTCGACACGATCAACTCTGGTGGCCTCAAAGAGTTCAACAGTACACTCACGAAGACCAACTCCAGATAAGATCAAACCCGGAGCATTAACAGTCCAGTCATAGAGGTGAATTCAGCTAGAATCCAAAGTATTTCGAAATCCGTCCCAGTTAACTGCGGAATATCGAAAACTTTGGAGGGGGTTCTGTAGGCTGTCTAAAAATCACTAAAAGACAAGCCATTAAAAAGCAGAGTCTCAAGTTCTAGACGCGAGGGCTCGACACCCGCGTCTCAACATCAAGGCGCGAGGGCTCCAAAACCCGTGTCTCAACATCAAGGCGCGTGGGCTCGACACCCGCGTCTCAACATCAAGGCGCGAGGGCTCGACAACCGCGTCTCAACATCAAGGCGCGAGGGTCCAAAACCCGCGTCTCAACATCAAGGCGCGAGGGCTCGACACCCGCGTCTCAACATCAAGGCGCGTGGGCTCCAAAACCGCGTCTCAACATCAAGGCGCGTGGGCTCGACACCCGCGTCTCGGTTATAACCGCCCTGGTTATGGGGCCAGTCGCCGCCCACATAGCGGGGAGGTCAGCCCCGCATTGTGGAGCATTTTTAGGGGACACGTTCACCCCTGAAACCCCTATAAATAGCCCCGTCGCTATGAAGAAGGGGTCGAGTTTTTGGAGCGAGAGGAACAAGAAAAGACAGAGACAGAAGAAAGAGAGTTCAACTCCTCAGCAGGCTCGCTGCGTACGAGTTGCCCTTTTGCCTACCTTCTCTTGAGAGTTTTGGTAGACAGAGCTGTGTTACTCCTTCTACCAGCCAAAGAGAAGATCCCTGACGATCCCGACGGTCATCCGGTCAGCGGAGAACAAGATTCACTCTCCACCGCCACTTGAAGAACCCAGCCTTAAACAAAGGGAGGATTCAAGACTCAACATCCTCCCTCCCTTGTAATCGGAGTTTTAATCCGTTGTAAACTTTCAATTGATTCAAGGAAACTTTACGCGAATTTTTTCCTCTGCAAACAGACCCCTTTATTGATGATTGACAAAAAGGGGAGAAAGATTTTGAGTTTTATATGCATACTTGTGTTTTTGCATATATTAAGTTTTGTTCTTACTTATTGTTTTGAACATTTCAATTGGTATAAAAATATGTTTTATTATTTATTTGTTTATGCATGAGTTAAGGGGGAGCTTCTTTGAAGCTTAACTTTAATCCATGCATATATAACTCCATGAGTTTTGTCATCATAAAAAAGGGGGAGATTGTTGGCCCAGAGGCCTTCCACTCTAGTTTTGATGATGATTAACTCATGTAGTTATGTTTACTAATTATCTTGTGATGTTTAGTTTCAGATCATTTAATCAAGATATTAGTTGGTGATTAGCTTCAACAAAGGAGTTTCGAAGCTTTCACATAGTGATTCCAGAGCCCGAGCATCAAGATCATACATAGCACTCGTTGGAGTCAAGCTCGGTGGATCACGGTTTTGGATCGAGTCGACTTGAAGATGGAAGATCGTCAAGAAGACTTAGGTATCCATAGTTTAGTTTAGTGTGTTTTAGATCATGTGTAAAGATTAGATAGTTGATATGCTCAAGTGCACTATACACATACATGTTTTATGTTTTGGTATTTTAACAAAACATATTTTGGATTTATAGTCAAAAAACTATGATACATATAGTTTCATGTATATTGGACTTATGTCCATATGCAACATGCTTTAAAGTGTTTAAGTATCATGTTTTTGTGTTTAAATGAGTTTAGGAAAAATCAGATTTCCTATTGAAAAATTCAAGTTTGGTAAAATACAGTTTTTGGTTTTTGATAATATTGCAAGACACAAAAATGGTTCAAAATGTTTGATATTTGTCTTGAAATTTTTATCACATGTTTGTATTTTAACATAAAATGATAAAACTATTTTTATGAAATTTTAGAAGATTTATGGGATTTATTAGAATATTTTTAAACCAGTTTTTCTGACCCAAATTGTTGCCTGCCAGGTTCTGGCGCTCGACGGCCCGGTCGACCGGATTCCAGAATCGATCGACCGACCGGTCGACCGACGTGCACAGACCTGTGCACGTTGTCCAGGCACAGGGCTCGGTCGACCGACCGGTGGACCGGCCAAAGAGCTTTGCTCTCTGTTTTTGGGCGGTCGACCGGGCGGTCGACCGGCTTCCTCCAACGGTCGAAAAATCGACCGTTGGCGGTCGACCGGGCGGTCGACCGCCAGCCGTCCAGGCTGTAAAAACAGCCCAACGGCTAGTTTTTGGAGAAGCCTATTTATACCCCATTTCTTGGGATTTTAACCAAGATTTTCAAGCTAAATTTTCTGAGTTTCTCCATTGTTTTAAACAAGTTTTCAAAAGAGTTTTAGTGCCAAAAAGATCTATCTTTATATTGTTTTAGGTTTTGAAAAAATCAAAGGAAATAGAATTTTGAGAGATTTGTGTTTGTTCTTCATTTTCATTATCTTCAAGAGTTTCCCAAGATTATTTCTTTGAGCTTTTGTTTTCCAAACACCTTGTTTTTCACTTGAGCTATCATTCTATCGTATTCTTTTAGGATCTTGTTTTGTGGAAAGAGAAAAGTGGTTTGTGGTTGAAATATACCACTTGTTGTAATACCCTTTCATTGTTAGGTTGCTCCCTCTTTGGTAGAGGTTGAGGTTGTGTTTGCTCCCTCTAGTGAGAGGTGGAGTTGATTGTTGGCTACGGGCCTATCCCTCTTCGGTAAAGGTGGATTGTGGTTGTATTGCCTCGGTGGCATTGTAAGGTTGAGAGAGAAGTTCGGTACTCCTTAGTGGATTAGAAATCCTTCTCGGTGAAGGCGGAGACGTAGAGCTAGGGGCTCGAACCTCGGAACATATCATTGTGTTTGCGTTTGATCCATTGCCTCTAAACTCTCTCTCCTTTATTTTGTGTTGTGCATAGCATCATTCTTATTGTCATATCATTCATATCTTATTACTTGCATTTGTGCCTTACATTTTTTATATTGTCATATCTATTGTATGCTTGGTGCTTGTGTGCCTCACTTATACTTAACCACGAGAGCTTCATATAGCACCTCAACCCTTATCTAGGGGAATCAAGAGGAGTTAGTCCAGAGCCTTTCCGGGGGAATTCGACTACACTCGTTGGTTGTATTAAGTGTGTTACAAATTGGTTTTAACTTCCGCATTTAGTTTCTAGATTAGCACTATCACCTATTCACCCCCCTCTAGGTGATTTCAGTTGGGTCAACCCAATTACCCACTACCCATTAACCCTTTTACTCATAACCACTTAAATCAATTATGTTTGGGTTTCAGATTTGAACCCGATCCGTTATCAGCCCAAACTCACTTCTAAATCCAATAAAGGTAAATTTACTTAAAACCCATAGCTATTTATATTATTTACAATTTAGATCTTTTTATTACAGATTTAACCCATTTTTATTGAATTTAGTATTCGGGCGATCTTGAGCATCCGGAGTCTGATTTGGGCAATTCTCGAGCTGTTGTGATCGTAGAAATACGATACGTTCCTGAAACAACTAAGTGAGTGTTTTCTTTAACAAGTTATAATTATCATGTTAATAAAATTAATTGGTTGCTTTATTTAATAGATCATGATTATCGATAAATCACTATAAATATCATTTAATAAAATGTAAGTATCGAAAAATCACTACTTAAAATATGCATGATTTCTCTATAAACATAATTGACAAAATAATAAGTTAATTTGTTTCTTGATGTAATATAAAATATAGGTGATTATCAAAATATCGAGTAAACATTAAACGGTGCATTAAAGAAATCCCAGAATAATAAGTTAATAATTCTAATAAGTAAATTAATAAATAAATTGATAATTTTCACTATGATTGTGAAGAGTTTGAATAGATAATTATATATAATTATTTTGTGATATTGATCATATTAATAATATTGTAATCTTTATAACAAATATGGATATACTGATAAACGATTATATTAGTGATATTACCCTGATATGGCCACCATTACCTGACTTACACTGGACACTGTTATTTCATTTATGGTATCATGATTATATAGATTCACCTGAGTTCATGACTTGATTATTCTCACATCACAGGTACATGAATATTCACAGGATATTGATACATGACTGTTTTCTGTATCACTTTTTGAGATATGACATTTCTATTACATAGACTCACACGTTTGCATGCTCATGTTTTTCTGTTACACGGATTACTGTTACTTGAATATCCATGTATTACTGTTACATGAGTATTATATTTCTAGAGTACATTACATGACAATTTCCTGTATCACTATTACATGACTGTTTCTTGTATTCCTGATATTGTTATGACAATCTTGTTACTGGGATATACCAACAATTGATCTAAAATGTGCGGAGCTAAGTACCACACGAAATATTGTACTTCATGTTATCTTATTATCATGTACATGAATCTGTGTGGGCCACCTCTAGAGTCCCACGTCTTATGGATCGCATGCCTCATGTTATCCTATACATGTTCCGTTAACCTTACACATGCTATAATCATTATTATTATTATTCTTGATATATTGTGTAGATTAAATATAATAAATATAACATGGGGTTGGGGAGACTTGACGGTTAACTAGATCTTATCGGGTGGATGTTTGGATCCATTATAGTCCCACTACGAGGGACGTGGTAGTGTTGGCTACCGATTGATCTTGTTTCTCGTGACTTGATTTGTTTTAGCGGGCCGACTCTGGTCTCAGCAGCCAGGGATTGTTTAAGACCGTGATCCCGGGCATGCATGGGATACACCAACCCGTTTAGAGTTCCTTCACTATTGAGTTTCCAATTAATATAATAAAATAGTTTAAACAATGATGACGAGTGGAATGCTTGTTATTTGGTCACTCTCTCGTTCGAATCATGGTACCCGTATGCCATATTCGGATGGGTTCGGCTGGAGTACGAGCTCCGGTATGAACTGCCAGTGGTATGAGACACTGGAAGATATTGATTAAAATAGCATGAGGTATTGATTGTTATTATTATATAAATCACATGACTTGCTCGATACGTGTATATTATTATTCATTTATACTTATTACACTGCCTGTTATTTTGTCCACTATCATGTCACATGTATACTTTGCACTTCCTGTATTTTTTACAGATACACTATTCATGTACATGTATACTCTGTGTTTCATGTATTCTCGGTTCTATGTATTCTGTATAGACACATTTTTCTGTATAATCACAAATACCATAGCGTGATTGCTTCTATTTATTTCATGTGTTGATATTCATATTTATCATATTGTCATGTTACTGGTATTGTTCATGTAAATAGTAAATATAACTAATTAAGAATTGATATGTGATAATAATACACTGATTTCATTATTAAACTCTGTATCTTGTCACATATTACATATTTCAAAATCTATTTATTGTTATTAGACAAAATAACGTTTATTGGTAAATATCCATAACTCTTCCCGATTAAATATCATTATTGTTTTAGTTTTATTTTATATAATATCATAAAGGTAACCCGTTGTTACATGATGGATATTGATAATGTTATAGTACTGAGAAACCCCTATATATACATATATATATATATATATATATATACATACGTGTATACACACACACACACACACACACACACACACACACACACATATGTAGAGAGAGACTTGTGTCCTTTCAAAAGGATTTGAAGTCGAATCCTTCCCACTCAAATACCAACATCCGACATTCGAATAAAAGATCCACTCCGTTGAAGTTGATCTATACTATTTCAAGTATCTATTAACTAAAAATCAAGTATTTTGAATACTTTTTGCCCATGCATCAAGTAGGAAAAAACGGACGACCTAAATAGTGAGTTGGTTAGTTTAACGGTGTAGAATGTTTGAAACATAAAAAAATTGGTTTGTAGGGATTTTTAAATGTTTAAATCATAACCAAATGGCGGGATCGAGAATTTGTATGTCTAAAGACATAGATCAAACCAACTCACTACTTTCGGCCATCTATTTTGTGCCGTTTGATGGATGGACAAAAAGTATTCAAAGCACTTGATTTTTGGTTTATAGATACTTGAAATAATATAGATCAACTTCAACAGAGTGGATCTTGTATTCGAATGTCAGAGGGTTGTATTTGAGTTGGATGGATTCGCACTCAAATCCTTTTGGAAGGACACAACTCTATATATATATATATATCGCTTGTTAAATTATTATATTGTATCACTGGTAGTTAAATATGTATTATATATTATCATGATTGTATTACTATTATAATATATATTACCGCTTTCTTCATTTTACCACTCACTAGATCGCTTTCTGACGATCCTTGGTTTGCATATTCAGGTTAGAGATCCTAGACTTCGTAGTACCTGATACTCTACGGGATATTGGTAAGAAATTCGACGCCTTTATTATTCATATATATCTTTATTACTCTATTTTTATTTCCTTATTTATCTCTATATTCATATCTATCATCATCACTGACCTCTTTTGCGGGTATTCCTGTACTTATTAAAGCTGGAATTATTGTGTATATTGTGTTTAATTTTCTGTACTGAGACTTAGCATACGTATGTGAGGGTATATTTGTCCCATATATGTACGTTGCCATAGCGTTCCTGTGTCCGCAGGATTAGGGCGTTACATCCCCCGACCTCCCCCTTCCCCTGCCTCCCCCGACCTTCCTGGCCTTCCCTCGCTGGCCACCCCATCTCCTCCCCCCGACCTCCCCCCTTCCTAGCCCCCCCCGCATCCTCTCTTCCCCCTCCTCCCCTACCCTCCTTTACCCCTCTGTTCGGCCACGTTGGCTAAACAGAGCCCTCTCTATTCGGCCGGAGTTGGTCGAACAAAGAGGGATCTGTTCGGCCGCCTCTAGCCGAACAGAGGGGGAGGGGGAGAGCGGGGGGAGGAGGGCAGGGGAAGGGGGAGGGGAGCGCCGGGGGGAGGTCAGGGGGAAGGGGAGGCCATGTGGAATGTAACCCCTAGTCCTAGATATACGTGTTACCGTACTAGTACGCGATACAACATACGTATTTATTTTGAGCTTCCTGGCAGTCAGATTGGACCGATTTAAGCTTTAAATCTTATTTTCTAATATTTTAAATTTTTAAAATTTTTTATATTTTTCTGGATTATTTTGAAAAATCTCCGAATTCGGTGGTGACCATACCGATAATCTACTTCATGATTGTTAATTCACAATCGAGATTGAATTTTAAGAATTTATTTTAAAATTATTCTTTAAAATCATATTGTCTGTTTTAGCATATTTTTTGAGATTTTTCAGAATTAGTCAAAATTTCGCCCAAATTCGGTGTCGACTGGTACCCCCAATCGATTCCAAGATTTTTAATTTGCAAAACAGACTGAATTTTTTAAATCCAATTTTACATTGATCCTTCTGGTAACATATGTTATTTTACAAAATTTTTAGGAACCGTTCCGACTTAGTTCAATTTTGACCCAATTATTTAAATTCATTAAATCATTAAATATTATTAATAACCCTTAAATAATAATAACCACATCGATAAATCTTTCTTATCTCCTAAGTTTCTCTTATTCTCCAATTTTCTATATAATTATAACCGACATCCCTCAAAAATAAAAATCCCACACCCTATCTTTTCTCTCTCCATCTCATTCATGCTCTCTCTCGTACTCTCCCTTTCTCTCTCCCCCTCCCCTTTTCCCATCAGACTGCCACCTCCTCCTTATAGCCAGCTGATCATCGTAGGCGGTCGTGGTCGCTGCACCCCAACCCAAACTCCATGCAAACCCACCCTCCTACTCTTCTCTACTCTCTCTCTCTCTCTCTCTCTCTTTCTCTCTCTCTTTCACTATCTATCTCTTCACCTCCCTCTCACTCTGGCCCACTTCTGGTGTCACCAGTGTCGTCATGCCCACCCCTAGCACCGCCGCTACCACCTCCACCCTCCACCGCATTTTGCCGTGACTACCCCCCAATCACTCATCCTTTCCTCCCAAACTCTCTCTCGTCTCTTTCTCTCTCTGATCGCCGGATGATCTTCGCGGTGGAGCCGGACCGTCGTCGCTGTCTGCGATCCCCAGCTGCCGTCGCGTGCAGACCACCCGACCTCTTCTCTTTCTCCTTCTTCTTCTACTTCTTCCTCTTCTTCTGTTGCAGAGTGTTACATGCAAACCATAACGGGTTTGCATGTAAGCCAAACCCGCAAACCCGCAACCCATTTTCATATAAAAGGTAAAATTTATAAATGTCCTCCATAAATTATTTTTATTACATTTATAACCCTGAAAAGTTACAACTAACCCCCGAATCCATTTCTGAAATTACATAACAGACCCTGAATCGTGTTTCGGATCATAAATCGATCATTTGACGTTCGAATCACGCGTTGTTGGTACCGTTGGGATCGGGACAGCGAGAACATCATTATAAGGCAAATGTTTACCTTTATTTCATTATTACATGAAAAATGTCATCTATACAATTCGTGTTATCTGATTGGTCCATTAGATACTCGATGTTGCGGATATTCCTGATAATTGTCTATCCCAGAGGGGTTGTGTGGTATATTTGAGCATGATTTTGTCCGTTGGATTATCAGTGATGTTGTGTCAATTTGTGAATGTTATTATTGCATTAGTTGGGATAAATCTCTATATTTCTATTATTTATTTCGCTTGTTACATGTTACCTGGATATTCTTTTTATTTATTCCTGTTACCTGTTATATGGATATTCCTGTTACATATTCTCGTTATCTATTACATATTTATTCCTGTTATTGACTCCCATTATTTGCACGATACATGTACACATACATTACATACACAATAACCACTTAGAGAGTGTATCCAATATACCTGTTACTTGTTCCTGTTAAACGAGGAGTCATGTAAACTTATTAGATCATGTCTCCACACACCTGACTGTAGTGAAATCACTTAGGAAAAGGAAGACTGAATAATTGACTAGATCTTATCGAGTGGGCACGTTTATCCCACTGCAGGGGATGTCAGTACTGACTACCGATTGTATATAGCTCCATGACCTCCCGTTTCCTGTCCCCCTCTGAGCGGAGGGCCCTGGTCTCAGCAGCCAGGAGTCTGTTTAGGGCCATGATCTCGGGTATGCATGGGATACACCCACCTGAGTAGATCTCTTCGATCATTAGGTCTCATTTCACATGATGATACACTCCCAGACAATACGATACAGATGTAGTTTATTGTTGACATCTCATGAACATTCTGGTTATTTTCCTGTGCATGTTTATGTCATGTTATTCTATTATTACTTTATTTTTCCTTTGTACTTGCTTGGTTGTATCTGAGACCCTGGGTGCACAGATATAGATTCTATTGTTTCACCCTCAGAGGAGGACCAGGAGTACATAGACAGTTTGGCCGAGCAGTAGTAGGACCGATCGTGGCTTTTTGTCCCTTTGGCTCACTGTATGTTCCGTAATAGTACTCTTTTTATGTATATATTGTCTAGTTGTACTGTATATTTTCATAAATGTGTTGATGGACTTATATGTACTCTGTCTTTGATACTGTTGTTGACACTTAAAAAGACAAGATTCTCATTGGTCCGAATAATGTCTAGCGACAGACAAGCTGAAGACTAGTTTCCACCCACCTCCAAGGGACAAGGAAGCGGTTTGGACTCCACTGATCCAGCAAGCAGAACAGTGAACCCGGATTGTTTCTAAACAGACCTCAGCAGGTCTAAAATGCTAGCATTTAGCATTACATTAGCCCAAGGAGATAGCCTCGTTTGAGAGGCTAGCATCATCCAGAGCATCGCCAGGAAGCTAACTGATAGCTTCGCCGAAAAGCCTCTTTTCGGACCTCGCCAAGAGTTGCCTCTAGCTCCGCTATGAGCTTCAAAGCGGACAGCTCCGCGCTATTGGTCTACTATGTTCAACCTTTGACCAATCAAATCTCCTGATAAGATCGGATCCAAGCAAATCAAATCCAATCGGGATTCAAATATGGCAGGTGATTGCCGCAATCTCTTGACTCTCTTGAAACGAGTAAGAGGATCAGAGAAAATCCTCCAACGATATGGAAGGGATCAAAATAAATCGGAAAGATCAACCGACTTGCCATTTTCTAGCTCCGCAGAAGCTATCCTAGCCTCGCAGCAAGGCTACTTTCCAGATTCAAACAGATTCGGTTCAATCTGTTTCTATATCTTCAAAGGGGACGATTATACCCTTGCTTTCCCTATAAATAGCCCGCCAGGGGCACAAGGAAAAAGAGATCGATCGGATCGGGAGAGACTTCCAGAAAAAAAAAGGAGAGAGAGATCGGCGATCAATCAAAGTGGGCTTCTGCTCCCAAATCAATCATCTGCTGATCAGGAGAATCGGACTTCTTCATAACGCACCGTGCGTTCTCTAATTCAGAGACCTTTCAAGAGAAATACTTCTCTTTTCAGGGTGGTGATACCCTAACAACCTCTTTTCCTCAAGGAATCTCCGGAACCAGGCGAGAAGGAATTCCTCACAGAAGGCGATTTTGAGAAGTAGCAAGAGGGTTCTACCAATCCTCTATTCTCTGATTCCCGGAACCAGGCGAGAAGGGAATCTCATCGCTCGCATCGTCAAGGGGACAAAGTGGTCGCGCGCTGACCAGACTCCTATCGGCACACTTCTCCAGAATCTCTGAGGAGATCTACTTGTAATCTTTTTAAGAATACTTGTAATTTAGCTCCTCAAACTCTTTTTTGTAAGTTTTTCCCCTTTGCAAATTAATGGAAAACAAGATGGCGACTCCGCTGGGGATTGTATTCTCCTCTGCTGAGAATCAAGTGTCGCAATGCGACGAACAGACCTTCGGGTCTATCTCTGAATTCAGAAAAGCCGGTGCAGCCAGATCTTCTCTGGCTAAATCTTCAAGCAAAGTCTCTGCGGAGACGGAAAAGGTTCTCTGCAAACCTGCCGCAGTTCTCTGGCGCAACAAGGAAACACATCCGCAGCCCAGATCCTGCACTTTTGAGAACCTGGTTATCCAGATCGATCAAGGAAGATTTGAAGAAGTCCTCTCTGGGGGTGGCCTGACGCTTCGAGCACGGAAGCACAGGAAGGTCTTCATGACCAAGGTTTCAAATCAGAAACCAGAGGCAGAATTTTTTCAGCACCCCACAGCCCCGCTTGTGGCTATTCAGGTTCCTTGCGAACCTAGGCGTCCCCTGTCAAGGCTGATATGGAAGCCTAAACAGAAGTCTTCAACCGAAGCTCTCGGTGTAGTCATGCCGAGACTGCGCCTCTCCCGCGAAGAAAAGGGTAAGATGCCCGTCTGCCCTGACGATGCTGCCAGCCATGAAGTCACGACGGCAATCATACCGTCACCTGAATCAAGGGCAGCAAAGCCTTCTGTCAGCCTCGCTTTCACAAGCAAAGCTATTGTACCACAACGAATTCACTGGGTTCGCGGCCGCGAGGCTAAGACCGCAATGTTATCTGAGGTTGATCCCCTTCGCAGCAGAATAGCGGGCAAAGCACCACAGCGTGCTCCGCTCCCCAATTCATCAAGCACTAAGCTCGCACCTGTCGGCGAAGCTAGCGCCAAAGTACTATTCAGTACTAATCCCTTCTGCAGGGATAAGAAGAACGGAGCATCATCCCTTGTACGCTCCAGAAAGGCCTCTCCACGGGGTTATTCAGGCTCTGTTGAGCCTAACCTGCGACAATTCTTGGCAAACAAGCGGGAATTGGAGTCTCTCCAAACCACTTCCCCTTGTTGTCAAAGAGGATGCCGACTTGTGACAATCCATTCAGCCCGTTGTCGGCAATATCCAATCAAGGCTGCATCTCCGCACCGTCAATCGGTGTTTAACCGGTTGTCCACACATGCCACAAAGAAGCATCATGAAAGGAGCGCTTCGCGAGGCCCAGCCTTCGCGTCCGTCAACATGACCGGAAGAGGACGAGAGCGACACAGGGAAGGTCATACATCTGATGATACCCCTTTCGGCTCCCCAGATCCAGATTATAGCCCGGGCTTGGGTGAAGTCTTGGTGCAAGAAGAAGGTGTTTTCCGAAACACCAGATCCAGGGTGGCGATACCCTATAATTATGAACAGCCTTCCTCCTCGACGGTCCCAACCGTGCCACAGCCCAGGCGGTCACCCCAATCATCCGATGGAGAAGATGAAGACAGCGGGTATGCCTCTTCAGCAACAGTCAGTTCTGTGCGAACGGACAAAGCATCGGTTAATATGGCCGATAACGCCAATGACGACCTTCGTCGGCGTTTGGAAGCTCAGGAGCAAACCTCCAGAACTCAGCAAGAGGCCCTAGACAACATCCAACGAATGCTTGCTCAACTCCTCAATAACCGGGACGACGGTGATACCAGGAGCAATCATGATGAGGAAGAACGCCTCAGCAATAATCCGCGTCAGACGGATAGATCCAAAGAAGGCTCTTCACTAGACGCCGAGGTCCTAAAAGGCCTCCAAGCCCAAATTGCATCCCTGGCTCAGAGGGATGAATTAAAGAAAGTAGGGGCAGTTCGTCCTTACCCACTGGAGTGGGATTCGGTGCCATATCCACCGAAGTTCAAGCCACCAACGTTGCACACCTATGATGGAAAGAGCTCGCCAAATCAGCACATCTACTACTTCCGGTCTCAGACCGGCAATGTTATAAGCAACGATGCCATCATGGCTAGGCTGTTCATTGGCACCTTAAAGGGGGTGGCATTTGACTGGTTTCGCAGTCTTCCCCCGGGCTCTATCAACTCCTGGATCGACCTGGAAACTCGGTTCCTTTCTCGTTTCTATGAGGACGATACCGAAGTGACCATGGACAAACTCCTCTCCACTGTGCAGAGGAAGGGCGAATCTGTCCGTGACTACATTGAACGGTTCAGAAACTTATCCTTGATGTGCCTAGCTGGGATGCCATTACCCATGCTCTTACAGACAGCAGACACAACTTCTTAGACCAAGCAGAAGTTCGCATGGGGGCTGTCAAAGCCCACACTTGGAAAGAATTGGTCGAACAAGCTGAGATAGCCGAGAAGTCGGCTAAAAAGTTCGAATCATCCGCCCCTAGAGGCAAGTGGGGGATGAACAACAAAGGGCGTAGCGACCTACCGCAATCTTCTCAAACTAAGGGCAAAGAGACTATGTCTGTGGAGTTATCCGGAGATGTGCAGTCCAAGGCCAGGAAGAGCGTCTCCAACAGCCAGGAGTCTAAGTTCCCTCCAAAGCAGTACTCCTTCAGAGATGATCAGGTGGTCACGATATTCCATCTGCTTCACAAAGGAAATAAGATGAAGCTACCGGATGCTCGCGTCCTAATGAGATAGGGCGCACAAATGACCCCAAATACTGTCTTTATCATAGGATGGTCCATCATCCTACTGACAAGTGCTATGTCCTCAAGGAAAGGATACAAGCCCTAATTGATGCCGGCGTCCTCACACTGAAGACGGAGCAGAAGAAAGTCACTGCCAATATGGTGACCCTTGAATTCGGCACAGCCCAAAAGGTCATGGTTCCTGACGGGACCTATCCAGCCCCCACACCGCGGTTGGAAGTCAAGCATTCTTCAGCCATAGCTAAAGATGACAAGGGTCTCGTCCCCTTGACATTGGAGACAGGGGAAGTTATGTGGATACACCCTGACCTCGTCCAAGACATACAGCGGACGTCGAAGGACTCCAGCAAAAAGGGCAAGTCCTGCAATGTCATCTCTGTCCTGCCAGATGATGACAACCTTACTTCGGCTTCCCTCAGTGATTCAGAAGGAGAAAAGCGTGCTTGCACAGCGCAGGCAGATGCGCCTCAACAGACGGGCACCCGGTCTGGAAAATCATACTTAAGGCAGTATGACAAGTCTACTGACGAGATACAACAGCAAACGACGTCAGTACCAATGCCGACATCCGCTCCAGTCCTGACCAAAGGGAAAGAGAAGCCCAAGGAAGTGCGGTTCGACCATGCGTTGAAGAAACCGTCAGTCCAAGGGTTAGCCATGCCCTTCCGCTTTGATATATTGGCTCACTTAGCCAATATCCCGGCTCGTATCACAATACACGAGCTCCTTCGTCTCTCTAAAGAGACAAGAGAGGCACTCAGAGATGCGTTAGCCAACTCAGAGTCCTTTCTGACATACATGCCTGAGGTTCCTGGTGATGAGATGCGGCCTCCCTGCTCAGAGTGCCATCACGCACAGTCAAAGGTGCTTGCTATTACCTTCACGGCGGAAGATATGCTTCTCAAAGACAACAAGCATGATCGACCTCTGTACTATACCGGATATATCGGATCAACATGCATTGAAAGAGTACAAGTCGATCCGGGGTCTGCACTCAGCATCATCCCCAAAAGGCTCCTCTATTTCCTCGGCATACCATTGTACAGGTTGTCCGCAACCACCACTACAATATACTGTTTTAACGCCGGAGCAGCCATCCGCTTGGAAAGATTCGGCTCCGCTGCAGAATTAGAAGCTTAAGTCAGAAGTGACGTGCTATGTCATTGATGCTGACACATCATATAACTTGCTGCTAGGAAGACCTTGGATCCATGCCAACTGGATCGTTCCTTCCACTCTCCACCAATGCTTCAAATATGTTGAAGATGATGCGACAGTACGAACTGTCTTCGCTGAAAAGCAACCCTTCAAGGGGGTGGAAAACTACTTCACCGACGCCCTCCTGTATCAAGAGGCCGATGGAACACCTGCAGAGCCATTGCCAGACGATGATGAAAGAGGCAATGAGGCGGATTCAGAATCCGAAATAGGCATGCCAGCCATTTTGATTGGCGAACCAATTACAGCATGTTTCCTCAATGACCCCCAATGTAATACTCCTTCTGATGAAGAGGGTGAATGGGTAATTAATGATAATATCTCTTTTGATTATCCTGCGAGTATTGGGTCAATTAAATCCATCATAGAGGGCTCTCTGCACATGCCCGTACATGAGCCAAGTTCGGCTACTACATCTGTGGAGGTTATAGAAGGGGCCACGCTGGTGATCCCCCCATCCAAATAAGGTCATTTGCCGATAATCTTCGGTAGAACCCAGCCACGGGGACCTGCAGCTACAGATTCAAGCTCGGACTCAGAAGCCCCACAGTTCTTCCATTATGCGCGACCGGCACGCCATATTATGGAGAAGATGGGATATGACTTGAAGCAGGCAGGCGGCCTGAACTTCGGAAAAGGAAGACGCGGTCTGATGCGTAATGCTGTCCCGAAAGGGAAACCTGCAAATTACTATGATAGTACACGCAGGGGGTTGGGTTATGTTACACCCACATCATCAGTAACGGTTCAAGTCAAAGACGACGAACCAATTCCATCACGGTCGGACTCATCTGCCGAGTGGGACTCTGACGTCAGCATAGGAGGAATGTTCAACGGCCTCACTGTGAATATGACTTCAGGAAGTCAATCGGAACCTGGGGAAGCTGCTGATGAGGAACCTTGGGCCCAGCAATTGAGCCTCCAATGGGAAAAGCGGTTTGAGCTGCGCGAGCCGCCTACCGAAGACAAGGTGATGCAGGTCAACTTGGGCAGTCAAGATCATCCCAAACTGATTTTCATAAGTGAAAGCCTGTCACTTATCGAAAAGGAAGAATTGATAATGCTCGTAAAAGAGTATATAGATGTCTTCGCCTGGAGCTACGAAGACATGCCTGGACTTGATCCACAGGTCGCTATGCACCGTCTAAACATCAAGCCCGACGTTAAGCCAGTCAAGCAGCAACAACGTCGGTTCCGCCCAAACATCATGGAGGCTATTGAAGCCGAAGTTCATAAGCTCATTACTTGTGGCTTCATCCGGGAGGAACAACATCCAGATTGGGTGGCTAACATCGTCCCCGTCCTCAAAAAGAACGGGAAAATACGGATCTGCATCGACTACCGTGATCTCAATACGGCCTGTCCCAAAGATGAATTCCCACTGTCGATCACTGATGTCATGATCGACAACACATGCGGGTTCGAAAGGATGTCTTTCATGGACGGCTTCTCAGGGTACAACCAGATCAAGATGTATCCTGATGACGAGAAGCATACTTCCTTCCGAACGCCATTGGGGGTATACTGCTACACTGTGATGCCCTTCGGACTGAAGAACGCCGGAGCAACCTACCAGCGCGCAATGAGCACGATCTTCCGCGATCACCTCCGGAAGACAGTAGAGTGCTATGTTGACGACATTGCTGTCAAAAGCCGCAGCAAAGATGAACATCTTCGCGATCTGAGAACGATGTTCGATATAATGCGGGCTCATCAGTTGAAAATGAACCCGACAAAATCCTTTTTAGGAGTATCCAGCGGCAAATTCCTTGGGTTCATTGTCACATCAAAAGGGATTCATCTGAACCCAGACAAAGTCAAAGCCATCCAGGACATGCATCTACCGAGGAACCTTAAAGAGCTCAGAGGCTTACAAGGCAGGTTAGCCTACATCAGAAGATTCATAGCAAATCTTTCGGGCCGTTGCCAGCCCTTTACCCGACTCATGAAAAAGGGTACTGCCTTCATATGGGACCAAGCTTGTCAAGAAGCTTATGAAGACATCAAGAGGTATCTCACAAAACCCCCGGTCTTAGTGGCCCCTACATCAGGGAAACCATTCTTGCTTTATGTAAAAGCTCTGGGCTATTCCCTCGGCGCCCTCCTCGCTCAGAAGGACGACAATGGCCGTGAGCAGGCCATTTATTATCTGAGCAGGACTCTCATAGGAGCGGAATCTCGCTACAATCCTATTGAGAAAGAGTGTTTAGCTCTCGTCTTCGCTGTCCAGAAGACACGACATTATTTGGTTGGCCAAACCATACATGTCATCTCCAGGGTGAACCCTTTACGTCTTCTCATGACGAAGCCAGGGTCGCTGAATTCAAGGTTGGCTAAATGGGCACTGCTATTGTCCCAATATGACATGACCTTTACCCCTCAAAAGGCGGTTAAAGGTCAAGCCCTTGCAGAATTCTTGGCCGCGCATCCAGTTCCAGAACATTCAAAGCTTCACGAAGACATCCCTGATGAGGTCTTCGAATCTAATGCAACCTCAGTAGAGGAAGTGTGGCAGATGTTCTTCGACGGAGCATCACGGATGGGCCCCAAAGACAAGATTATTGCCGGAGTGGGGGTTGTGTTCATCTCCCCACAGGATCATATCCTTCCCAGGGCATTCTCCTTGACAGAGTCATGCTCTAACAATGTAGCGGAATACAATGCCCTGCTCATTGGTCTCCAGCTCGCCCATGGAATGGGGGTACGCTACCTTGAAGCTTATGGCGATTCAAAGCTGATCATTAGCCAGGTAAAAGGCGAATATGAAGTCCGCCATGAGGACTTGGTGCCTTACTATCATACAGCCATCGAACTGGCTAGCCTATTTGAAGGCTTCTACATCGGGCATGTGTCCCGATCTCAAAATACCAAGGCGGATGCCCTCGCTGCATTAACGACGACGCTAGCCTTACCGGCCGACACCAAGTATCACCTCACAGTCGCAACCCGGCATCTCGTATGCTCCAAGCATATGCTAAGGATCCAAGAGGTCCATAATATCTCCGTGGATCTTGAGCCGAGGGATTGGCGCTTCCCTCTCATTGACTATGCTCTGCACGGTCTGCTTCCAGACGATCCCAAAGAAGCGGCGTCCATCAGACGAAGGTCACTCCGTTTCTACTATGATCCCACTTTGAAGACACTCTACCGTCGTTCATATGATGGTATCCTCCTCCGTTGCCTTTCCCATTCAGAGGCACAGGAAGCGCTCCAAGAAGCGCACGACGGCACTTGTGGAGCTCATCAGCCGGTCCAAAACTTAAAGACAGGTTGCATAGGCTGGGATATTATTGGCCAACTATGATAGCCGACGCCATCCAATATGCACGAAGATGTAAAGCATGCCGGTCCATGCAGACTTCATACACCAACCTTCGGAGTTGCTCCACCCTACTGTTGCTTCATGGCCATTTGAAGCATGGGGAATCGATGTCGTAGGGCCAATCAGTCCCTCTTCGGCAAAAGGTCACCGGTTTATCCTGGCAATAACCGATTACTTCTCAAAATGGGCAGAGGCTGTACCGTTGGCCGAAGTTAAAACCACCAATCTGGTTAGCTTCATCAAACACCATGTCATCCATCGATTTGGTGTCCCCAGGCGGGTCATCCATGACAATGGTCCCCAATTCGTAAGCCAAGGGTTCTATCGGTTCTGCGATAAATACCGAATTCAGAATGTGGTTTCAACCGCCTACAATCCTGCCGCCAATGGCTTGGCAGAGGCATTTAACAAGACGATCATCAAGCTGCTCAAGAAGTTCGTCTCCTCGAAAGCGAGATTGGGATGAAAAGCTGGGTGAATGTCTCTGGGCTTACCGGACCACGGTTCGGACACCAACAGGCAATACGCCTTTCTCCCTGGTATATGGGTCGAAGCAGTCATCCCATTGGAAATCCAGGTGCCATCATTGCGGGTAGCCTTGACTACTAAGATGACATCAGAAGACAATGATCGCCTGCGTCTTCAAGAGCTCGAAGCCCTAGACGAGAAGCGGCTACAAGCTCAGCAACACATCGAGCTATATCAGGCTCGGATGTCAAAAGCCTTCAATAAGAAGGTCAAGTAGAGAGTCTTCCAGAAAGGAGACCTGGTCTTAGCCGTCAGACGACCGATGATCATGACGCACAAGACCAAAGGCAAATTTCAGCCTAAATGGGAAGGACCATTTGTAATAGAAACAGTCTATTCAAACGGGGCATATCGCCTTATGAATGCAGGTGGCGACCTACTCATGATGCCGATCAATGGCAAATTCTTAAAGAAATATTATCCTTAATCGAGGATCCTTCTCTCGATCAAGTTAACATTACACCTCTGATCGAGATCCGCGCGTCCGGAATGCGCACAAAGAGAGCCTCTCTCTTTCTCCAAGCATATCAAACCTGTTGGTAGCTGGGGGTTTGCTTAAAATCCCAAGGGACCTACTCCCACTTGATTCCCTCTCCAGAATCACTTACCAATTCTCATCCATAGAATGGTAAGACCACATATTCCGCTGTTACGTTAACATTAAACCTATGACAGCAGTCTCCTCATTTCTCCTCATGAGAGCGAGACCTCCAAAGTCACTTACCAATTCTCATCCATAGAATGGTAGGACCACACATATCCCACTGTTATGTTAACATTAAACCTATGACAGTGGTTCCCTCGTGAAAACGAGACCTCATCACCTATTTTGAAGCTTGGTGGCTTCTCAACCAGTTACGTCATTGCGACCTCTGAACTGGCAGATAGCCAAGTCTCATCTACCATTGAGCCTAGTGGCGTCTTAATCGGTTACGTCATTGCGACCTCTGAACCAGCAGACAGCTAAGTCTCAATCTTGAGCCCTGTTGACATTTACAAAAGACAGGTCTCGATACTTGTTGACATTTACAAAAGACAAGTATCACCGACTTTTGAACTTGGCAACTTCTCAACCAGTTATGTCATTGCGACGTTTGAACTGGCAGATAGCCAAGTCTCATCTACCATTGAGCTTAGTGGCGTCTTAATCGGTTACGTCATTGCGACTTCTGAACCAGCAGACAGCTAAGTCTCAATCTTGAGCCCTGTTGACATTTACAAAAGACAGGTCTCGATACTTATTGACATTTACAAAAGACAAGTATCACCTATTTTGAGCTTGATGGCTCCTCAACCAGTTACGTCATTGCGACCTCTGAACTGGCAGAAAGCCAAGCCCCTATCATTGAGCTTGGTGGCGTCTCAATTGGTTATGTCATTGCGACCTCTGAACCAGCAGACAGCTAAGTCTCAATCTTGAGCCCTGTTGATATTTACAAAAGACAGGTCTCGATACTTGTTGACATTTACAAAAGACAAGTATCACCTATTTTGCTTGGTGGCTCCTCAACCAGTTACGTCATTGCGACCTCTGAACTGGCAGAAAGCCAAGCCCCTATCATTGAGCTTGGTGGCATCTCAATTGGTTATGTCATTGCGACCTCTGAACCAGCAGACAGCTAAGTCTCAATCTTGAGCCCTGTTGACATTTACAAAAGACAGGTCTCGATACTTGTTGACATTTACAAAAGACAAGTATCACCTATTTTGAACTTGGTGGCTTCTCAACCAGTTATGTCATTGCGACCTCTGAACTGGCAGATAGCCAAGTCTCATCTGTCATTGAGCTTGGTGGCGTCTCAATTGGTTACGTCATTACGACCTCTGAACCAGCAGACAGCTAAGTCTCAATCTCGATGCTTGCTGACATTTACAAAAGGCAAGTATCTCCCCTTTTAGCCCCGCAAAGGGCTGACCTCGAGACTGGCGACGTCCCATTCGGTTATGTCATTGCGACCTCTGAACCAACAGACAGCCATGTCTCATTATCTAAACAAACAAAGACGACAAAAGAAAAAATTTTCTATTAAAGCCAAGAAGATGGGATACATGGAGGAGCATACACAATGACCTACAGGCGTATATGGTAAGATCGAATCCGATCCCCGAGCGAAGCTAGCCTCGTTCTCCTGTCATCAGCAGCCTGGGCCAGCGCCTGTGATCTCAGCTCGGCCTCATCGAAGTCCACCGCCTGAGCCAGACGAGCCTCGACCTCCGCCAAAGTCGCCCTCTGTGACGACTTCTGCCGCGCCAGTTCCTCACTCCGAGCCCTGAGCTGCTCAAGCCGCGCAGTCTCTTCATGACGCATCTGTGTAGCTTTGGATAAGAGGAGATTTGCCTTCCGGATCATCTCTTCGGCCCTCTTAACCTTATCTTCGGCATCAAGAAGAGCACTGGTGGAAGCGTCAATTGCACTCCCAACCTCTACTTCCTCTGTCTCCAAGGACTTCAAGTCAGAGGAGATAGCCTCAGCAGCCTCTTGAGCGGCAAGCCGAGCTTCGCGCCTTTGCGCAACAAGATGTGAGAGCCGTTCATCAGCCAAAGACGCTGCGTCTGAACTATAGAGACGGCGCCATTCCTCCACGTCCTTCTCAAGGTCATCTACCAGGAGTTCCAGAGCAGTAGCCTGGTGATACCCCTCAAAGTCCCGAATACACTCAATGCCTCGGGAGAGGACCATCTTCAACTTCGAGAATGGCACAGGCGAGCCCTTCAAGACTAGACCGATAGTCTGCTCCAAACTGTTATAGAAGCTGTCGACCAGATTACCGATGAAGTCATTCTCAGCTTCATCAACCCTTGAGACAACCTCGGAGCAATCTACCA
The DNA here is from genome assembly GCA_038442645.1 of Agave tequilana. Classification (NCBI taxonomy): domain Eukaryota; kingdom Viridiplantae; phylum Streptophyta; class Magnoliopsida; order Asparagales; family Asparagaceae; genus Agave; species Agave tequilana. The sequence goes on from JAVJIF010011571.1 coordinate 26,916, forward strand.
TCCCAGTCGACACCGCCCAGAAGAAGAAGCGGCAACATCGACAGCAGCAGGGCAAGCCAAAGGTGACCTCAGCGGAGTCCTCAGCGACACCAGCACGCCAGCCACCGCGGAGATAGGACTGGCAACCACCTCCTGAGCATCAGGCTCGACAATCAAAGTCGGGGAAATAGGGTCCACGATCACCCTCAGCCCCGCACTGGGCAAAATTGCCGGCACCTCACTCGGTGATGTGATTGGGAGTGAGGATACCTCCGGGACTGTCGTCCCTTCAGCCTCTCACCTTTCAGCTGACGTGGGCTGATAAGAAGGCAAGTCGCCATACAACACGTCCAACATGGCAACATCCGCCGTGGACGAAGCATTCAACTCACCCTCTGACCTTCCAGGGGAATCCTCCGGCTCCTTCAAAGCCGACACATCTTGAGGCCGAACACCTGCAACAAAGCCATGGTCAAAAAAGCAGATGCGGTAAACAAGAGGAGATCAAGAGGTTGTCATTTTACCGAAGACTGATGTTACTTCGTCAGCCTCATCAGTCTCTAGGGGTTCCATCGCGAAGTTCTTGCCAGAATCAACGCGGATAGCCGGCCTGCTCGCCGATTCCTCCGCAGACCACCCGATAGAGCTGGATGCCATAGGACTTCCTTTAGAAGTCCCAGCGCCCGAGAGGCCAATGTCGGCCGCATCACCTCCAGACTCCTCCGAGCGAGCAAAGGAACCAGCTGCAGTTCCATAAGCGAATAGAGGATCATACTGGTCCCCTTGCTCCCCATGCTCCTCAGCTCCTGCAACAACAAGGCAGATGGTGAGTTATTTAGAACACATCAAAGGCGCATCATGCAATCTTACCAGTTGTCGGTTCAGCAACCGACGGCTCAACCCCTGATGGAGCAGCAGGATGAGGCGCCGCAAAGAGCTCACCCTCTACCACGAGGGTAGGAGTCTGGCGACGGGGCCTCTTCGCCGACGACTTCCTACGGGATCCACTCCCACGCTTCCTTTTGAAGTGGACATCAGAGTCCTCTCCTCCACTTCTTCCACATGTTGTGGGGGAGCTGTCCCCACTACACCAGAACCTGCTTCACGAGTATCAGCTTCATGGGCATCAGCCCTCGTCTCTGCCTCGAAGCAAGGGCTCCCCGCATCAGAAGCCCCGCTGTCATCTACAGCGATGAACTCCTCTATGCCAGGAACACGGACTCGTTTGCCCTCCTTCTTATCAGAAGCCTTCTGCCTCATCCGATGAGAAATTAACCTCACACCCGAACGGTTGGCATTAAACCCAGCAGGTGTGGAGTTCGAAGCTACATACCATTGGCAGAAACACAGGGTCGTCCAAAGGCCGGGATCCCTCAGCGGCATGCGTAGCCACGCTCCAGTGCCATCCGCGGTAAAAAATCGCCAAGCACGAGCCCCATCAATGAGGCTCCCCATGAAAGCCAGGTCCGGATTGGGGTTGCCCACATACAACTGGTCATACCCAAATTGGCGGGCAAACCGGCTCGGGACGTAGGGCTCCAGGTAGCAGGTATCCCCACTCCTGTACAGCAAATGCGAGGGCCGGATACAGACCAGCCACTCGAAAACACCCCGACTCATGGGAGATCGACCTGACTCCACATCATGGAATTCCTCGTTGTATCCTGCACCCCGCAGGCGAGGAAAACAATGGAACAGGCTATAAGCGTCATAACGACGCACTAACTTACGGGCCTCGGCCACATAAGTTTTCTGCCACGAACGGCCTTCAAAGCGACGGAGAAGCGCCGTTTGAACACCCTGCGGAGGGTCTTCCCCAGCTCCAATCAAACTGGGGCAGTGCAAGGCGAACCACGCCATCAAGTAGGTGTACGGTAAACCTACCCTAGGATTGGGTCCGTCACAAGGCAGGACGACACCCTTCCCTCGCCTTGACGCCATTGGCCTGCAGAAAGCCTCCGTCAGTGCACGAAGGCCCCTCTGAATACAACACACCATGGCCGGGAGAAGACCCAGACGGTGGCCATGGACCAAGCGGACGGCAGGCAGCAGCACATTCGGGTGGACGATGTCACCCGAAGAAGAAGGCACGACACACTTCTTTAACCAGATGGTTAAGAAGCCGGCCAGCAACGCCTTACGAGACATAGGCCGACGGGCCTGATGGTGAAAGCTCCGAAGAACATCACCCTTCCCGAAAGGACCATCATCTTCTGCCACGACGATGTCCTTTTCAGCATGCACCTCCATCCTTGCCAAGATGTCTTCTTCGGCAACTCCGCAATGAGCTGCCTCAGGCGCACTAGTCATATCCGGGAACAAGTAGTTCCCCCAGCTCTTCAAGCTCTTCGAGCTACCCTTGCCACCAGTGTGGATGCTGGAACAAATGTGCAAGTGGCACATCAATTCCCGATATGTCTCAAGCAAAGCAGGCTCTTGCTTCTCCAGGAGAGCCAACTCCGCCTCACAGGGAAAGTACTCTTCGTACGGAAGAGACCCGAAGGGCAAAGCAGAGATCTCCCGCATCTCGTGCAGGGCCATGCCCAACTCACCAACCGGGGTGAAGAAAGTCCCCGAGGCCGGGCAGTACAACTCAAGGATGGCGTAGAAGCACGCCACCTTCATCTCAATGCCGTAGCAGGTCGCCCTGACGGCCTCATGGAGGTTTAACCTCTCTAAGTCCCCCTCAAAATGAGTGAGGATATAGTTGGTCAACTCCGCCCACCATGACCTAGGAGGGTGGACCCAACCGGGAGTCCTGAAATCGGTGGCAGGGTAGTTCCCGTCAACTTCGCAGAACTGAGTGCCAAAGGTCGGCGCCGCAGCTGGGTTCTCTCCTACTGGAAGGTCCCGCGATACCTTCCCAGGGTATAGCCCCATTATGCTACGAGGATGGCCCGCCCTCGAATAGCCGGACTGGAATGTCAACCTCCCGACACTTACAGACTCGGCATTTAGGCTCACGCCCCACGCCATCTTCCGAGCCTGAGTCACGCTCGCGAAGGAAGACAAAGCAAAATGCCGCTTAGTGGACGGGAGATAGAATCTCTCGCCGTCCAACTGGAAGATCCACTGGCCTTCACCGGCATGCAGCTGGCGATCGGGATCAGGTGCAGCATCCCCGAACATGAAGTTAGGCTTTCTGTAAGCCTGACGGTCGATATCTTCAAGCGGAGCCGTAGTCAAGATGCTCCGCATGGCCTGCGGACGACCGTCCTGGATGAGCGTATCCCGTACAAGGGAGCTCAGCTCACTTAACAATGAAGCCTGCCCATAGAACTGCAAGCTGATGCTTCCGCCTGCTCGACTGGCTAGACCGAACAGACTGTTCTGAAGGTCGGAGGCGTAATGTACTGCAAAAACAGAAATAAGCTATGATTAGTTCACCAATCAAGTGGATGCGAAAGCATAAAAATTCACTAAGGCATAGCCTCGCCAGCAAGCAGGGCCTGCAAGGCGATAGCTTTGAAAAAGCTTCGCTTCATGGATAAGACTGCATCTTTGCAGAAAATATCCAAAGCGCCAACTTCGCTTAAAGCAGGAAGTGGCATAGCCCTAAGGGCTGACGTCATCAAAAGGACATCATGATCAACAGTCGTCCTTCGTGGCCACGACTGAAGGAACAGACCCATATCCTGTTCCTCAACAGGATGGAAACTGCCCAAGCAATGGCTTCCTACGGAAGCCTAAAAGAAGAACTGTTCAGTTCTTACTTCCCTGGTGCAAGGAAAATAGGGAAGTTCAGGGAAACGAGTTCCCTAATGAGGATAGATCCCATTCGATCGTCCTAAATAGCCAAATGACTGGCTCCAAAGGAAAAGAGACCTCGGTCTCCAATCAGACAGGAAAATTCCTTACCGATGACTGGTCGCTCGATGACCGGAGGAAGAAGGCCCTCCGCCGCAGAAGTCGCTGCTTCCTTACCCGCTCGTCTTTTGGGCGCCATTAAGAACTGCAAAAGTTCTCGAAGTACTCTGAAGCAAAGGAGGAAGAAGAAGAGGAAAAGACAGAAATTTCTCTAAAAAAGGAGATCGTTTCCATGTTCAGCCCGATCGGGCTTTTATAGGCCAATCAGGGCCTGAAACGAGGCCTCAAAAAAAAAAAGGGCCATGCCGCCGTTTCGAATTAATTCGAAACAGCGCCCGAAGCGCCTTCCCGAGAAGCGCCGGTTCAACTCTACTAAGAGTTAACTTCGCACTAGTGCAAAAGTGCGGACTTCGCACAGTCCTTCAAGGGCTTCGCCGAGAGGCCTACCTTAACCCTCTAAAAGTGTGCTGCTCGCGGTACACACCAGCCTCGCGAAGATCGTTCGAAGAAGGACTATGTCCTTATCTCCGCACACAGTCCAGCCCAGCAGTGGCCGAACTCCCAATGAAAGCAAGCAAAAATCAAATGAACAAGAGATGAACTTTCATTGATAGAAAGAGTACATTTGATATTACATCAAAGTTGTGTTTCATATAACACACCAAGTTGCCTAACAAGGCCATTTGCATAAAAGGCATACAAGCGGTTTTATCTGCTCCCAGGCCGGACCAACGGGACAGGAAGGGCCTTCCTCCTGCATAAGGCCGTAACCAGTGGTGCCGCAAGGACACGGTCATTTTTCTCCACAAAAATGGCAGATCTTGCTAGGCCATTTTTGTTGAAGCCTGGCAATAAAAAACTATCGCCGCCAACACGATAGATCACGTATAATGGGAATCGACAGTGGTACCAGTGATCTAACAGGCGCGATATCCGCTTTCCTGAAGTGGATCGCCCCCAAAGGCCACCAAAGTTGAAAGTCGGCAATGATGCCGGCGATCCCACAGGTGACGCCCATTATCTTGAAGCGGATCCTCTCCGATAAAGGCGGTGGCCAGCCTCACCTCAGAACGAATCATCTCGGATAAGAGGCTGCCAACAGCCCCTGGGACGCGCATCCGCTGCCCCGAATTGTTCCTCCTGCTTAAAAGTAAAGCTTCAACCGGGGAAGCATAAGGCGATTTCATGATTTCTTCCATCAAGTTACCAGACTGGCAAGCATAGCTCACTACAAGGCAAATTGGAGCAAGTTAGCAGTTAAGCACAGAAAAAGCTGCAAAGATATTAAGTCAGATTCTTGGGCGGCAAAGCAATCCGACTTCAGCAGAGGACAAGCTCCGCCTGCACAGCAACTAATGGACTAGCTCAGCAAACGCCAAGTCCTAGCCTCACCTCTATGGCAAAGTCAGACACAGTCTCAACATTCACCAATATGGCAAGACTGGCTCAACCTTTGAAGAGACCAAGTCCTAAGTTCTGCCTGTGCAGCGGACTTAACATGCAGTGATCTTTTTCTGATCAAGTCAAGATGATAGCTTCACTGGGAAGCTATGCCAAAATCCTTCTCTGTAGATCAGTTAAATAGAGAACGAGGGAAGCTAATCCTTGAAGCGAGCTATCAAAGTTAAATCAAGGGAGATGAGTTCCCTAAAAGCGGTGAAGTCTTTGAATAATCAAGACTTACCGGTCCTTGGCCGGATAATGACCAGAGTGGGCATTCCCACTAGTTCAGAGATCTGAGTATTTCTTTCAAACCAAGAGAAGAGAGGAGAGGCAAAGCACTTCTCTTCAAAGGACCTCAAGTGTCCTATTTATAGGCCCCATGGCCTGAGTGCGACCACCCCAAGCGTGGAAGCACGAGCGCATTCAAGGCATTTATTGCGCCTTGATGGAAGGGACGGTTTTCCCTCGGAACCGTGCAAAGGGAGAAAACGTCTCCCTCATAAAAGGCACTTATGGCGCCTTGAAGAAAGGGAGTATCCTCCCTTGGAAACGTGCAAATCGGAGAACATCTCCCTCGATTGGCGCGAAAGAAGGAATGATCCTCCTCGTAACCGCCCCACGGCAGTTGGCTTTGAAAAGGCAACAGGAGTTCCAAAGCGAACTTATTTCTTGGAAGCCCAGATGCGGAGCTACCCCGACGCGAAGCTACTCGCGAACCAGTGCAATTCTTCGGCGAATTCATCCCAAAGCAGGATTGAAGGCGAAGCTGAACTCAACCATCATGGCGACGTTCATACTCCACATACTATCACAGCAGTTCAAAGAGTTTCGGAGTCTGAGCTATTGCAGACTCTCGAAAACTTTGAAGGGGGTCTTGTTGACACTTAAAAAAGACAAGATTCTCATTGGCCCGAACAATGTCTAGCGACAGACAAGCTGAAGACCAGTTTCCACCCACCTCCAAGGGACAAGGAAGCGGTTTGGACTCCACTGATCCAGCAAGCAGAACAGTGAACCCGGATTATTTCTAAACAGACCTCAGCAGGTCTAAAATGCTAGCATTTAGCATTACATTAGCCCAAGGAGATAGCCTCGTTTGAGAGGCTAGCATCATCCAGAGCATCGCCAGGAAGCTAACTGATAGCTTCGCCGAAAAGCCTCTTTTCGGGCCTCGCCAAGAGTTGCCTCTAGCTCCGCTATGAGCTTCAAAGCGGGCAGCTCCGCGCTATTGGTCTACTATGGTCAACCTTTGACCAATCAAATCTCCTGATAAGATCGGATCCAAGCAAATCAAATCCAATCGGGATTCAAATATGGCAGGTGATTGTCGCAATCTCTTGACTCTCTTGAAACGAGTAAGAGGATCAGAGAAAATCCTCCAACGATATGGAAGGGATCAAAACAAATCGGAAAGATCAACCGACTTGCCATTTTCTAGCTCCGCAGAAGCTATCCTAGCCTCGCAGCAAGGCTACTTTCCAGATTCAAACAGATTCGGTTCAATCTGTTTCTATATCTTCAAAGGGGACGATTATACCCTTGCTTTCCCTATAAATAGCCCGCCAGGGGCACAAGGAAAAAGAGATCGATCGGATCGGGAGAGACTTCCAGAAAAAAAAGGAGAGAGAGATCGGCGATCAATCAAAGTGGGCTTCTGCTCCCAAATCAATCCTCTGCTGATCAGGAGAATCGGACTTCTTCATAACGCACCGTGCGTTCTCTAATTCAGAGACCTTTCAAGAGAAATACTTCTCTTTTCAGGGTGGTGATACCCTAACAACCTCTTTTCCTCAAGGAATCTCCGGAACCAGGCGAGAAGGAATTCCTCACAGAAGGCGGTTTTGAGAAGTAGCAAGAGGGTTCTACCAATCCTCTATTCTCTGATTCCCGGAACCAGGCGAGAAGGGAATCTCATCGCTCGCATCGTCAAAGGGACAAAGTGGTCGCGCGCTGACCAGACTCCTATCGGCACACTTCTCCAGAATCTCTGAGGAGATCTACTTGTAATCTTTTTAAGAATACTTGTAATTTAGCTCCTCAAACTCTTTTTGTAAGTTTTTCCCCTTTGCAAATTAATGGAAAACAACTGTATAGGACTGTTTCATATACTCTTGTTATATGTGATATATAAAGTATCAACAATGTTCTTGATTTATTGTGATACTTGTGCAGGTGTACATGAGATTTAGCGTGTATATGTAGGGACTGCATACCCACATGTACACATCACTGATCATGTCACGTACTGTTATACCGTACTCTGAGAAATGGGGCATGACATGGTTTTCCTGGTATCAGAGCAGGGTTCGAATTTGGCGTTTGGAAGATGCGCGAAACGCGATCTCAGCCTTTCAGACCTAGTTCGTACCTGTAGACTTGGGCAAGGTGCTATACTGTTGACACATAACAAGAGACATGACATGAATACATGAGTCCATAGCTAGGAATCAAACTCTCCTATCTTAGTCCTGACTCTAATCTAGTATTTATTAATCAGATGGCTCAGCGTGTTACTGAGGACGGTCCCGTGAATCTAGCAGAGTTCATGAGATTAGTGTTGCAGTCTCAGCAGCAGCAGAATGAGCGAGTTACTATTGCATTAGAGAAGATAGCTGCTTCAGGAGGTCAGACGAGGCAGGGTAATGTGTCTGACTTTAGGATACTTCATCTTGCAGTCTTTACAGGAGAAGAAAGCCATCTGGATGCTGAGCAGTGGATTATTGACACAGAGAACTTGTTAGTAGCAGCTCGAGTTCTAGAGGCTGATCGGGGTGGATTTAGTGAAAATTCAGCTATCGAGAGTGGCACGTACATGGTGGCTTGCATATGAGAGTTATTTGTTGAAGCCCGTCTCTTTGAAGACATTTTTAGAGGTATTTCTGGCTAAGTTCTTTTCTGACACGATCAAAACAAAAATGGAGCAGAAATTTATAAATCTGAGATAGGGTGGGAAGACTGTTGATGAGTATGCAGCCGAATTTTTCAAACTAAGCCGATTTGCTCCATATATGGTGTTCACTGAGGAGAATCGAGCTAGGAGATTTCAGCAGGGGTTGCATTTGAACTTCTGCAATATGTTATATCTTTTAGGCACAAGACTTTTGCAGAAGTGTTAACTACTGCCAGGGAACAAGAGCAGCTCAGTAGGTTGATGGCTAGGGTGCAAAAGTGCCAACTGGACAGATTTGACTCTGACCAGGCATGTTGGTGCAACACCCCCAAAGCAGCAGATGGCTTCAGTGCCTCGGTTCAAAATGGTTGTGTGCAAATATTGCCACAAGATGAGGCATACTATTAATGAGTGCAGGTTGGCCAATCACTTGTGTCTGATTTGCGGGTCGAGTAAGCCTAGTCAGTGCCCCCGCGGTCGACCAATCTCAACTTCAGTTCCAGCAGGACAGCAGAAACAAGTGATATCAAAGAGAAATTAGGATTTAGAGATATGTACCAATAGATTTGGGCTTCGGACCCCTTGCACCACGAGCTTCACACCCAAAACTTAAGAGCACACTCAAGAATTTTTAACTGAAAAAGTTTTCATTTAATCATTGTCTCATAATAAAATAAGTCTGATGCCTATTTATAGCTTTTTATAAAAGAGAACTTTTAGGGAATAACTGATGTGGTACCAATATCTCATAATAGGACAACTCAGAAATAAACTAAGGCATGGAAAAATAACTAACAACTGGTGATGTCCTCATCATTTCCGCCAGGGTAGGAGAAACTCGACCCTGTCGAGTGAGGGCTCTCCTCACGAAGCATCTAAATTGGGCCAAGGTGGTGGTCAGGAAGCAACACTAGTACATCACGTTGAGACTATGGTGGTGGAGGTGGAGCTGGTCTCCGTGACGGGTCAGCTGTGAAAGAAAGCTGCTCGATCAAGGCATAGAGAGTAGACCGAGGCACATCATCCCTGCTGAAGATGAAGCTGATATCAAGATCTCATGAGGTATTCAACTCGTAAGCGATGGAAACACTTCTCCAGACTCCTATTGAAATATGCACTCCAAGCGTGCAACTTCCGTACGACCTCAAGGTGACTCGTAAGCATCACCTTACCATTAACTAAAATTCCTACAAAATACTATATGAGTATGCAATAAATTTGTAGGTGTCATTGTAAATTGCTATCGGCCTAGTGATATCATCAATACATGCAACAAACAAATGCAATGCAGTAGGCACTCTAAGCATAACTCCTAACGATAAGAGAATGAGATATATGTGATGCTTAGGATGACATACACCGAGCTTCACTAATGAAAATTGGACTTAGAGAAAAACTTTAAATGACCAGCAAAAGAATAAACACTAGGGACCATCTCCTGGATTCTGAAAAGAACTCAGGTGACTCACTGAAATATGACACGGTAGGGACAACCATAAAAGTATATTCAGGGCAAGGAAACTCGATTGACGTGCTAGGCAATGCGGGTATATTGGACTCAACTATTTCATTCACGTCATCACTGGTACTATCAGAAGACACATGGGCCTCATAAAAAAGGTGTACCAGAGCCAACTGATAGGTCTTCAATTATACTAGCAGTCTTAGGAGGAACGTGGACATTCTCAACAACTTTCAAGTCGTCAACATTAACACTAAACACAATTCTAACATGTTGACTCTCCGAGAGGCACTGATAATCATGATGTCCATATCCCTCACACTTAGAACACTAGGCCTTGGTATTGACTAATGTTTTGAAAGTCAAGTTTATCTTTAATGCAACATCAAAGGCCTCTTCAACTGTATCTAAATCATAGGAGCCAGTAATCATAATATGCCTTATTTTAAACCGTAAACTATAACAAACCTAGTTATAGTCTCAAAATGGTGCTGCCACGCCCGCTTCCCAAAATACGTTGAAGCGGAGATGCGACACGAGTCAGCGACGCATATACGCAAGGAAAATACCTCACGTATACGCGCTAAGTCTTAAGTAACCCGAACAAGCTATAAATCCCAACTTTAATAAATCATGATTACTGCAATATCACATTTAAGCACCTACGCATGATATCATATAATGAATAACTGGAATAACAACTGAATCTGATATATCGAGAATCAAGAAATAACATGAAGCAAAAGAAAGATAAGAATATCGGAATCAAATTGGGAGAAGCTCCAGCTCCTCGCGAAGCGTGCGGTCTCAACGAACACCTGAACAATAGAAACAAAGCGTCAAACATCTAGACGTACAAATTCAGGGTCGTCAGAAATTGACCTGGTGAGTGTGTGTGTAAAGAGAAGTGCTCGTGCATATAAACAATGTGCAAAGAATAATAACAAGATAAACAGATAACTGAAGGACAACTGAATAACAACATGAATGTAGATAAAAAGGCAACTATTACAATTGTAAACAAACAATTGATGTTAAGATGTGTAACCTAGCATATATCACTAGTCTGGTTGGTTATTATTAACCTAACTAATGTAGAACTTAGTTGTGTCCCATACCACAGCCATTTTTTCACATATCAAACAAAGTATCGTTATTGTAACTGCCTGCTAATGTAGTGCATGTGTTTTGAAAGGATATTGTGCATGCCCGGTACCATGGTCTAACACCCCTGGCACTGAACCAGGACAAGCCGCAAGGCTCTAATAACTGAAGACCACAGCCCCACACGAAAAGACAACTAGTGTGGCGCTGTAATCCAGATATAGTCCTGACAACTGACAACTGAATAACTAGGTAGTCAGTACTACCTTGGTTCCCCATGGTTGGAACCCACAACTATGTGCCATAATAAGTCCTTCCAAAATACACGACATGCATCAACAGACAATTCCCCCTATTTCCCGGGTTATGGTGTCTTTTATTAATAAGCAATAATATGAGTTATTATTAAAGAGTAACTGATATCTCCAATAACTAGTGATGTCAATAATAGCTGATAATCTGACAACTAACAACTGATATCTGACAACTGAGTAGCTGACAACTGATATTTGACATCTGAAATAGGATACTGGAGATATAACTACTAATACAATGGTGTCACTAACAACTTGTAACTGGTACAGATATCTACCAACTCCTATAAACTCTGAACACATCATATGATCACCAACAAATAATCTCACCAATAACTGATAAAGTGATGACTGCTATCTGATAACTCTGAAGTACAAGATCACCGATATTGACTAGGTCACTTATCACAATAACTCAATCTCTATTAACTAAAGTAATCAATAACTAAATATGAAGTACATGGTATATCCTTGAGATCAACAAGTCAACGGATACCGAAAACATAACGAAGTAAGTAAATCATCCTCAAACAACATATGGTCTAGAATATCTACTTCTGATACTCAACATTAACAAAATATCATCTAAATAAATTTCAAATACTCACAACTATAAATCTAGCTACGTCAATCTCATCTTAATGCAAATCAGGCTTTATTATAAAGAACGTAAATCCCAGATCAACTCTAACTAAAGATCAATCCAAATCACGGTCCAACTTTCCTCGCAACTATCTCCGAATCCAGAATAATAAACAATTAGTAAGAGCTAACAAGAATACTAATATCCTGGTGATAAAATATTGAGTCCCGAAATATCTAACATCAACTACATCTGATCTATTATCCGTGGTATCTCTAAACTGTCTCATATCGGTAGAGGCGTCATATCTACTTGTCCACAATATCCAAAAGAGTTCCGGTTGGAAATAATCACCAAATATAAGAATATCAATTCTGATAACTAATATAAACTGTATCAACCTCAAGACAGAGCCGAGTCAAGTCACAATCTAAGGTGTATCAAAACTAGGCCTAAACCAACATCGACAAACTACCAACACAAGAAATGACGCTGATACAAGCTCATGTCAACTACGTAAATAAAGTGAACAATCATAGATGTCTTATGAAGTGATACAAGTAATCAAACTGGTAAAATATAAAAGAAAGTCACATGAAATGATAAGAGTAACATGTAATGCATACCGACAATGGTAAATACACAAGAACAAACACTCATATGAAATGACGCTGTTTCGGAACCAAATCGCCGTCTGGTTTTCACTGCACAAACCGGTACAGAGCTATGGATCATCCCATGGATCTGTCTTCTAATCGCCTATGTATCGGGTCCACAACGAGTACGAGTCCGGATCTCCCGTAACGGGTCCGGATTTCACCAAACGGGTTCAAAATGCTGTAACACGCAACCGAACACTCAAGGACACACGAATACATATACAATACACACGACACATGCACTCCACACACACACGTGCACACAGTCAAGCATACGAACATACATATACGTGCTTATATACCTACATATACATATATGCATGCAAACACCCCCAAACACACAATAATTCATGCACACACTAAACATACCCATGCAAACATACTTAATTTACATATGAACCTACATTCACACACATAATATTTCACACACCCAATACATACATACACTATTTACTACTAACGTATCCACACTACATACTTACACACAAATATACCCATGCACCAATTAATACACACACACACACCAAAACATTAAAAAAGAATGAGAGAGAGAGAGACAGAGAACACCACAACATAAAATAACTATACACATATTCATTAATCATAAGTATACAAATAATTACGGCAAAGGAAATGTCTGAGAGGGTTGAGGCTCACGTTGGGGGAGGAAGACGTGCACGGCAGAGCTCCGGCGGGGGTCGGTGGAGAAGGTGGAGGCCACGAGAGAGATGAGGAGTCTCGCCATAGTGGATGAACGGAGGGGAAAGGACAGGGCCAGAGGTTGGGCGTTGAGGGCATGGAGCAGGCCTGAGATGCGGGCAAGGCCATGGGGAAAGTGTGCTGCCGTGGAGAATCCCGGAGGTTGTCGGAGGGTGTCACGACTCACCGGAAGAGGGGTGTGCGTCCTGGGGGAGCTGCTGCACTGCCGACTGGATCTTGGCCATGGTGGATGGGGAGTCTGTTGTGCACGGCACTGCCATTGGTTGGGCGCTGGCTGGACAGTGCGCAGGCTGCTCTGTCATGGCGATGGGGAGGCACACAGCTGCTGGAAGAGCAAGGAGTAAAGAGGATGTGCAGATCTGGATGTTGTGTAGCGCCCTGATCCCACGGATTCGGAGACGCTACTGCGACGTACATACGCAGGGCGTTGGTATCATCACGTATGTATGATTGATACACAATATTGCATATTTTACCACATAATCCCCATGCATATTGCAAATAAATATATGATTTTTACTCATCTTCTCTATATTTTTACAGGTCCACAACTGAAATGAGAGAAAGCCCAATAATCACTTTAATTAGCAATAATTAAAGAGATTAATTCTAAGCCAAGATAAAGCCCAAATTTGAAATCAGAATCAAGAGAGATCCGCGTAACAACTTAAGATTCTAGAAGGCCACGTGGATAACAACCTCGCAACCAACTCACAACAGAAAGCTGTTGCCCAACAGAATCAGTTAAGCCGCAATTTGGCGGGAAAATCCCAGGATTTGCGGCAGATCCAAGTCTGTTGGATCTCGGATTTGCGCCAACAACCTGGATCTCGAAGCTTCTCTCTGAGGCCTATAAATACTGCACCTGGACCTGCGAGAAAAGACTGAACAGCAAGAGAAGGAGATTAGAGATTAGTTGCATGTATTTTCTTAGGTTTTTCTTTAGGTTTTAGTTCTCCTTCCTCTTCTTCCCTAGATCTTTGCAAGAGAGAGATTGTAAGAGAGAGAGCTTGTGTAAGCAAGGGTGACACTTGTGGAGCAAGGATTGATCCATTCTCTTCAACTCTACTTGAGCAAATTCTAGTATTACTTGCTTTCTTTACTTTGATGCTTTTATTTCCTTGCAATTTTACTTCATGCTTTGCTTTTATTTTCTTTTAATGGCTTATAGCTAACTTTTCTACATGTACTAGCTAACACTAATCTTGCTTAACTTCTAACTCATGGGTGATTACTTAAGTTCATCTTGCAAGTTGGATGGTCTTCTCTTCTCCGATGGGTAAAACCCCCATCATCCAAGTGAGAAAGTAATTAGGTCAACACGCAAGACAGATCTATGCCGATGAATCAACATGAGGCAAGCATCACTATCAAGGAGATTAGTAAGTTAGCAAGTTAGTTAGCTAGTCATGGTTTTCTTCATCTTCATTCTTGATTTCTTTTCCTTTTCCATCATGCACGAAGCTACCACTTCTTTCATATTCTTTTCCATGATTGTTTTATTCTTTTAAGAACAAAGAAGACACTTCGTTTACTTTCTTCACTACGGACCGTAACGCTTCCATCGCTAGCTCTCCCTGAGAATCGACTCGGTATAGCCCTATGCTATAACGGAGATAGGAAAGAGTACATTGAACATCTTTCATACATTTGTGGAGTGATACAAGCACTTGAGGTTGTTTCTAAACCTTACTTCTCTTTCATTTGAATATACATTGTGCGCTAACAATACTTTCTTCCTCCACATTTACATACACCTTTCCCGTCTAATTAAATTTTTGGCGCCGTTGCCGGGGAGAGCAACGGTTTTGATTTAAAGTGAAGAACTAAACGAATCTTCTTCTCTGTTGCAGGTTACAGGTTGAAGAAACAGAAAACTTTGCATTGCAGTGACATATAAGTGGACCTGGGCCTCTGCTCTTGAAAGCAGAGACCAGGATCCCTCAGTTTTGCCGCAAATTCTGGATTTTTGCTGCAGAATTGCGGCAATCCTGAGTTGACTACTTACCAACTTTCTGCAGGGTCTCCAGCTTTGCAAAATTCAGCTGCTGCAATAATTAATACTTGTATTCTTCACCCTATACCTGCTTAATAAAGTCAACAGTAAAAAATTGGTTGTAATCGTTAAAAGTTGATTAGACATTTACATTTTTAGGCACGTGTCTTTTCAATTCATTTACTTTTACTGTTGAAGAGTGCTGGATGCAAGGTACGTAAGCATTGCATGTAGACTAGGAATCATCTCTTGCTTGATTTTCATGCTTTGAGTGAATCCTTGTTATCTATCTTGTACACTTGCACAATTCAATTTAAGGGCATAACCGATAAATAAGATAAGGTGGGGAGTTCATTACCCTTTCCTTAGCCCGAAAACCACAATCCTAGCACTCACTAACCCAAGCCTAATTTAATAAAAAAAATAGACGTTGGCCCTAGGGACATCTCGGACTCATTTAGGAGATTATCCTAAGGGGAAAAGTGTTGAAAATTGACTCTTGCAAAATCAGTGTCTAGGAAAGGGATTGAGGGCCGAAAGCCCGAAGGTTGGTGGTTACTTAATTAAGGAACGTCTCTGACGGAAAACCTCCCAACAACCTTGACCTTTCCTGGCTGATTAGCTTGTGGTCAAAGTCTACACTGAACTTCCCGTGGACAGTCTATCAGTTAGGAGTCGTCTAGGTCATAGGTCTACCCTAACTTAGGTTAGAAATTTTTTTTCCTTGTTTGCTTATTTGTTTGTTTTTTTTTGTTTGTGTTTGTATTGTGTGATATGGCTTACAATCACAATTCTTTCCATCCTAATAATAATCCATATTTCACACAAACTTCATCATATTCGGATAATTCCAACCCGGCGTTTTACAATATGCATCAACCAAATACACCGGTGTCCTTATCCGAACCAATATGACCCATACCCCCCATCTAATAATTATAATTTCTATAATAATTTCAACTCTTTACCGAGTCATTGGGGATTCACGTACCCCGAGACAAATTTTCAAACTCCTTGTCCACCATATTCACCTTGTCCACAGTATTCATTTCCCGATTCCGCTTCATATACTCCTTTTTCTGAACCACCTATTGAAGAAAAATCTGAGTTACTAAGGAGTATAGAAGCCAATTTACAGAGAGTCGAGCAAAAACTTCAAGAACCATTTGCCTCTCCAATTCCACCATATTTTCAAGAGTCTTACTCAGTTCCACCTTTTCCTAATGAACAACCATTTGCTTTGGAAACGAGTAAAGAACTCTTGTGTGAGTCCCAGTTTCAATCTCCACACATTTTGACTCACACTATTCACAAAATTTCCAATTTCAAGATTCCTATACTCCCATTCTTGAGCAACCATTTGGACATACATCAAGTCAAGATGAGAATATAGCTAGCTTGAAGGAGTCTATATTACAAATACAAAAAGACCATACCGAGTCTTTCAATAGAGTGAAAGAACAATTGAGTCACTTGGATAACCTTCTTAGGAATGAGGAAACTCTATCCTATCAACCTTTGACCAATTCAGTTATACCACACTCTATTGATATGACCCAAGACTCTTGTCATTTTGGAAATCCAGATTCAATTTCAGCACACTCATCTGAACTTGTCCATCCCATTGACATTTTGGCAAGTTTCCTTTTCCTGAAATTGAACTTAAGTGTGAATATGATCCTGAACTTCCACTTGATGATTCAATTCTACTTCCTGATTCAATTATGACTCCAGTGTCTTCACATGATTTCACTCTATTTCCCGAGTCAGTATTGGATCCAGTGCCTATCAATTTTGAAATTGAATCACCAATCTTTTATGATGATCATATTGAACTTGACCAATTCCATACTTTTGAAAGTCTCATTGATAAATTGGCAAGTTCACATTTTTGTGGAATTGAACTACATGAGGAATGTGATCTTGAACCCCAACTTAGTGATTCACTTCTTTTTCCTGATTCAATAATGACTCCGGTAACTTTACCTGACTTCAATCTTTTTCCGGAGTCGACATTGGATCCTGTCCCAATTCATAATGAAGTTGAATCACTCATCTTTGAGGATCACATTGAACTGACCAATTACACACTTTTGATGATCCTATTGACAAATGGCAAGTTCTCCATTTTGTGGAATTGAACTCAATGAGAAATGTGACCTTGATTTTCTTAATCTCTTTACTTCTGAAACTGATTGTACAATTCTGACAGAAGATGCTGACCTTAGTTTTGAAGAATTGTATGGCGATGAGCTTGAATTCCTTAATCTTGGAAGTAAAAAGATATCACCCATATTAGGTCACATCCCATTGGAAAATGATTGTGGACTTGAGCTTCATTTTCTTGACTTGGACCAAATTCCTGAACTCATTCCGACTCCTGAACCATCACTTAACTTAAGTCACAATCCTGAGTCAGTATTCCTTCCTGAGTCCAAGTCAACCGTTCTATCATTTCATACTCCATTCTGGGACAAGGATCTTGATAAACTTGACTCTGAAATTATTTTAAAAATTTAGAAATTGGATGGGGTAAAATTCATAATAAAAATCATTCATGCATACATCATTCTTGTGGGTCATATTCATGATATTTTGGTGGGTTCCTCAAAACCCAAAGAAAAGTTGATTGGGCCATGTTTCGTGGACCAATCAGACCACCACCGGAACCACCACCTTAAGGTAATTTTTTCCTTCCCTCTTCATTTTTGTTTCATGCATACATATATCATGATGCATTGAGGACAATGCATGAAATAAGTGTGGGGGAGGGTTTACTAACATAGAGTTTTTAGATCTTCTTTCTTTTACACTTCTTTTAGAAAATAAAAAAAATAGTAATAAAAAAATATAAAAATAAAAACTTTTTGAAATAAGAAACAAAGTTTTGATCTATTTTTAAGAAAATTAAGATGTATCTTAGAAATTAAGAAAGCCTTAATTATGACATCTTAAACCTAGTTGAAATAATAGATCTTATTTGAAATTAAAGGCTAAGTAAGTAAAATTGGTGAGATATTTTTATCTTGAATTTTTACCTTAGATAAATATGCACTTTACACTTACACATTTCTTGGGATGGAAACAAAGACCTAAAATGCCATAAAGCATAAATAAAAAAAAAGAGAGAGAATAAAACATCACCTATTAAGCTGGATAATTATGCCTCAAGAAGCATGATTATTCACGCCTAACGGTGAAAACATCACTCATTAAGCTGGAGAATTATGCCTCAAGAAGCATGATTATTCACGCCTAACGGTGATCAAAAGAATAATCCCCTTTAGTTTTGTGGCCTTTTTTACTCGAGACCTTAAACCCGAGGGATGTTTTCTCATCTGGTGCCCTAAGACCGTCTGGTTTGGGAGTCATCGGTTAAAGGCTCGTTACAAGGGTGAACTAGAAAGCCTAAACTAAGGGAAGAAAAGAGAAAAAGAAAATAAATATATATAAATAAATGGCTTTATGGTTGGAGTTGAAATCCCAGAAATTTTCACTGAGCACGGTGTGCATACTATCTAGGTTTTATGAAAGATAAAGTATTCAATCCAATTTTGAATTCTTACCTTAATTGAAGACAAGATCTTGCATAGAGACTAAGTTTAAGAAAGAATAATTATAGGTGGACTTATGACCTAAGATCACTTATATTTTTGCAAAATAGTTCGTAAACTTGTTTCTCTTTCAAAATGCATTTTCAAAATACTAACATTTGTCTTCTTTCTTTATGGATTTTGTGGGTGCAATCCGCTGAAAACCCTCAGGAGACAACACTCCTCCTCTAGGGTAACCTAGAGGTTTAACGTCTTGTTGCACACGCTCAGTGCAATCGCGTCACCTGCGAAAGTGGTGTAATAAAATTGGTAGTATAGTTTTTCTTTTCTTTCTTTGTTTTGCTCGGGACGAGCAAAAGAATAAGTGTGGGGGTGTGATTGATACACAATATTGCATATTTTACCACATAATCCCCATGCATATTGCAAATAAATATATGATTTTTACTCACTCTATATTTTTACAGGTCCACAACTGAAATGAGAGAAAGCCCAATAATCACTTTAATTAGCAATAATTAAAGAGATTAATTCCAAGCCCAAGATAAAGCCCAAATTTGAAATCAGAATCCAGAGAGATCCGCGTAACAACTTAAGATTCTAGAAGGCCACGTGGATAACAACCTCGCAACCAACTCACAACAGAAAGCTGTTGCCCAACAGAATCAGTTAAGCCGCAATTTGGCGGGAAAATCCCAGGATTTGCGGCAGATCCAAGTCTGTTGGATCTCGGATTTTGCGCCAACAACCTGGATCTCGAAGCTTCTCTCTGAGGCCTATAAATACTGCACCTGAACCTGCGAGAAAAGACTGAACAGCAAGAGAAGGAGATTAGAGATTAGTTGCATGTATTTTTAGGTTTTTTTTCTTTAGGTTTTAGTTCTCCTTCCTCTTCTTCCCTAGATCTTTGCAAGAGAGAGATTGTAAGAGAGAGAGAGAGCTTGTGTAAGCAAGGGTGACACTTGTGGAGCAAGGATTGATCCATTCTCTTCAACTCTACTTGAGCAAATTCTAGTATTACTTGCTTTCTTTACTTTGATGCTTTTATTTCCTTGCAATTTTACTTCATGCTTTGCTTTTATTTTCTTTTAATGGCTTATAGCTAACTTTTCTACATGTACTAGCTAACACTAATCTTGCTTAACTTCTAACTCATGGGTGATTGCTTAAGTTCATCTTGCAAGTTGGATGGTCTTCTCTTCTCCGATGGGTAAAACCCCCCGTCATCCAAGTGAGAAAGTAATTAGGTCAACACGCAAGACAAATCTATGCCGATGAATCAACATGAGGCAAGCATCACTATCAAGGAGATTAGTAAGTCAGCAAGTTAGTTAGCTAGTCATGGTTTTCTTCATCTTCATTCTTGATTTCTTTTCCTTTTCCATCATGCACGAAGCCACCACTTCTTTCATATTCTTTTCCATGATTGTTTTATTCTTTTAAGAACAAAGAAGACACTTCGTTTACTTTCTTCACTACGGACCGTAACGCTTCCATCGCTAGCTCTCCCTGAGAATCTGTTGGCCCAATGGCCTTCCACTCTAGTTTTGATGATGATCAACACTCATGTAGTTATGTTTACTAATATTCTTGTGTTTCTAAGTTTCAGATCATTAACAGGATATTAGTTGGTGATTAGCTTCAACAAGATGATTAGAAGTTATTCATGGTGATTCCGGTGCCAAAGCTTAAAGATCATACCTTTGCACTTGGAGAATCAAGGAGTTTTGGAGCAAGTCTACTTGAAGATGAAGATCGTCAAGAAGACTTAGGTATCCTAGCTTAGATAGAGTTTTAGATCCATTTGTAAAGCTTAGTTTAGTTGATATGCTCAAGTGCACAAACACACACGTTTTATGATTTGATATTTGGTTTTTATGAATAGTTGATCAAAACAAGTTTACATGTTTTATATGTATAGTAGATGTATTCTAGTTATACATACATGGTTTAACTTGCTAAACAAACTTATTTTGATATCCCTATTCATGTTTTGGAAAAATCAAGTTTGACAAAATACAGGTTTTGTTTTTGATAAAATTTGCAAGACACAAAAATGAATTGATATGTTGATATATTGTCTTGAAATTTTTATCACATGTTTATGTTTTAACATAAAATGATAAAACAAGTTTTATGGAATTTTCAGAAATAATAAAAGATTTTTATAAAATATTTTTCCCAAAATTTCTGACCTTATTTTTGTGCTGACAGGCTGGTCGGTCGACCGTGCCGGTCGACCGCACCAAAGGGCCGGTCGACCGGGACGGTCGACCGATGTGCACAGATGTGCACGTCTGTTAGGCACATAGCCGGTCGACCGGGCCGGTCGACCGTGTTGAGAGCTCTGCTCTCGGGATTTTTCGGTCGACCGGGCCGGTCGACCGCTATTGCCCAACGGTCACATTTTTGACCGTTGGCGGTCGACCGGGCCGGTCGACCGGTGGCTGTCAGAACTGCCACATCAGCCTAACGGTTAGTTTTGTATAGGGGCTATATAAACCCCATCTCTTTGGGATTTTGGCTAAGATTTTTAGAGCTAAAAATTTCAGACTTTCTCTAGTGTTTAAAAGAGTTTTAAAAGGGTTTTAAGCCAAAAAGATTTCATCTTATTTGTTTTTGGGTTTTGGAAAATCAAAGAAAACTAGGTTTTGGGATTTTGATTTGATCTTTTATTTCTATCATATACAAGAGATTTCCCAAGTAGTTTTTCGTTGTTGCTTGTTTCCAAAAACACTTAGTTTCCACACTTGAGCCATATCTTCTATCCTAAACTATTAGGATCTTGTTTTTGTGGAAAGAGAGAAAAGAGAGTGTTTGAGGTTGTTGTTGTAAACCTCTAAGTTGTACACCCTTATTCTTGTTGTATCCCTCTTCGGTAGAGGTGATCGGGTGATTGGTTTGTGAGCCTCTTAGGTAGAGGTGTTTGTTGTAGTTGGCTACGGGCCGTATCCCTCTTCGGTAGAGGTGGATTGTGGTTGTATAGCCTCGGTGGCTTTGTAAGGTTGAGAGAGGAGTTTGGTACTCCTATAGTGGATTGGGAAATCCTACTCGGTGGTGTAGGCGGGGATGTAGAGCAAGGTGCTCGAACCTCGAAACAAATCTTTGTGTTAGCGTTTGATCCATTGTCTCTCTAACCCTTACTCTCTTTACTTTGTGCAAGCATCATTCATTCATTGCATACATATCTTATACATTGCTTGTGTCGCCTTGCATCTTTTATATTGCAATTCGTTCTTATATGCTTGGCTTGATTGTGTGTGCACATATTTCATATTGCTTGGATTGCTTGTGTGTGTGGGCCTAATTTGTACTCATCCAACAAGAGCTTCACATAGCACCTCAACCCATTTCAAGGGGAATCAAGAGGAGTTAGTCCAGAGCCTCGCAAGGGGAATTCGGCTACACTTGTTGTATTGTATCAAGTTTGTGCAACATTTGCATTAGCTTCCGCATTTAGCGCACTTAGTTTGCATTAAGTTTCTTAGATTAGCACTTACACCTATTCACCCCCCCTCTAGGTGTTTTTCAATTGGTATCAGAGCTAGTGCTCCTGATACTTAGGCTTAACATCCTAGGAGTGATCCATTTGCTTGCTAATCTCATTTGCATTTGTTTGTTTGCACATTCATATATAGTTTACCATGGACTTCATGACCCCTCCTAACTTTGACCCTTCCAACATTGATGTTTGGAAGTATAGGATGTCCATGTACCTAAAGACCCTAGGTTTGCATGTCTTCCTTGCCGCCACCAAGAGATGTTATCTTGGTGATGGTAATCATATAGGGGCCAATGCACAAGCCCTAGAGGCCATTAGAAGCACTCTTCCTAAAGATTATCTCTTATGTGTTTCTAACTTTGATTCCGCCTTTGCAGTGTGGAACAAATTGACAACCACCACCACCTCGGAGCTTCAAGTTCAAATTCAAGAAGAGGAATCTAGTGGAGAATCCGATCCACAATGCTTCATGGTCCAAGGAATGACTCCCTTGAGGTACATTCGGAATCCCACCTAGATAGTAATGATTGTGCTAGTTCTTCAAATGATTTTGTTGATCCCCATGCTTTAAATGAAGAACTATCTATTGTTTGTGAAAAACTAATAGAAAAATATAACTTGTTGAAAAAGAAGAGTCTAGGCATTAATAATGAAAATAAAAATTTGATTGCTAGACTTGATGTTATTTTGCAAGAGAAAGAGGAGATTGCTAATGAAAGGGATTCATTAAAATCTCAACTTGATCTTGCACTTAAAGAAAATAACTTTTTGAAAATAAAAATGATTGCCATGTTCTTTTGAAGAAAAATGAAAATTTGTCTTCAAAAGTAAATTTTGTTATAAAAGAGAATGTTGATTTAAAAAATAAAATTATTTCCATTTCAAATGAATTAAATGCTTGTTTGAAGAAAAATGAGGTTTTGCATAAAAAGATTGATGCTCATGTTTGCCATGCTAGTGTAGCCTCATCATCTAGACTACCTAATGCATGTACCTCTTCTTCTAAGATTAATGATGATATTTGTATGCTTAAGAAGAGAGTAGATTGTTTGGGCTCCACTATGAGCCAATGTGCCATGAACCACTCACGGTTGGAAACCTTGGTTCGAAAGAAACAAGTTCCATCCATTATGCATGCACACCCATCACGGCATACACATGCTTCACACGGACACCATCAACACAAGTATGCTCATGTGTACACATGTACACATTGTGGCCGAAAAGGCCATCTTGCTAAATTTTGCTATGATCGTTTACATGTTGAGAATTTAGCAAAGAAATTTGTTTGGGTTAGAAATGAGACTAACCCCCATGGACCCAATAAGAGATGGGTACCAAAGACCACCCCTCCTTTGTTTAATGTAGGTGTGGGCTCTCACATGACGTGAGAGTGATAGCACCTTGGAGTGGATGTGTTCCGGACTTAAAGGAAATCATATGGATGCATCACTTTCAAGGGAAGGTTTGGTGGAGAGGACCACCATGCTTTGGAGATAAGGAGAGTTGCTTCTTCGGTTTTGGTAACAATCCTTTACTCCCATTTATTGTTTACATGCTTTTAATATTCATTGTTTATAGCATGTTTTTATTGTCTATGGATTAGTATGTTCATTCCATGTTTATTAGATCCTTGACATACATATATAGTATTTGAGACACACATGCTTATATGAACCCATAATTAGTGTTCTCACTTTTGTTTGAGCTATAATGTACATCATGAATCTAATACATGTGAATTCACATAATAATCATGTTTTAGTTTTCCATGATGACTTTTATCATGATGATTTTTGTATTTGTTTTGATGCTTCTTGTTAAGATTACTTGTTTAGATGTTAGTTTTCATTAAGACTAGGAATTATACTTGTACATATAGTGGGCCACAAATAAATCTATATATGTTTGAGCTTGAATACTTATTTGAACCCATTAGATGTGCTAGTATAGTCTAGTTTTGATGATCCATACATTTTAGACTTGTATTCATATTTTTGGATTTATATGAGTTTTGATTTCATGTATATGTTTCTTTTGCCAAAACATTAAGATATACATGTATACCCCTTGAGTCATTTGCCTTTCATGCAAATCTATATATATGGACTCAAATTGTGTTTAGGGATATGTATGTATACTTATTGTGTTGACAATTCATACATATACCTTGAATTGAAAATTGTTGTTATGAAAATTTAGTCTTTCGTGATTTTCAAGTTTTCATGTGTTCATGTTTAACTTCATGTATATGACCATCTTATCCAAACTATTGACTATACATGAGTATCCTTTTTGAGCCACGTGCCTTCATGCATATATCTTTGTGGACTCGTTATGTTTTGGATATGTATGTATACTTTAGTTTGTATTAGACATACATATGCCTTGAAGATTAGATAGTTTTGATGATTTTCATGTTTTAAGAAAATATTTTTATGATTATGATATTCACACTTTATTTGTACACTCACCTTTATTGCTTGCTCATGTTTTGTTTTCATGAGTCTTATTTATGCCTAATTGAACTTGAGTGTTTGATATGATGTGAATTTCATGTTTATGGAAAACAATTTTGTTTTATTCCTTACTTGAAGGATTTCGTACTAGTTAACAAGTTTTTCATTTAACTAGTTGCGATGTTCTTCACTTTGGTAGAGTTTTTCAAACTAAGCTATAATTTTCAAATCTATTTTTGAAAACCCCTACCTTCTAAGGGCGGTAGGATGGGAGATCATGTTCATGTATGCCCTAAATTGAAAATCTTTAAAACTTGAATTATGATTGGGTGGTAGATAATATGATGTATACACTTGAACTTATTGTTATGTCAATTGGTATCATTGAACTCTTTCAATTGGTATCATTTTGATCTTCTTGTATACTCATATATGTTTTGTATGTATGTATGCTTTAAATTCCAAGTATATCAATTTCTATTGGTATCTATCTTTCATACATATATATGTTTGTGTTTATGCTAGTGCTTGAGTTTCAATTTTGTTTAAATTGATTACTTTTAAATTGTTATCAAGACTATGCATGTCTTTAGTTTGTTTTTCATAAAGGGGGAGAAAATTTGATTTTGTATTTCAATTGGTATTTGTACTCCCACTCTTTATGATTAAAAGTTGTTATTTTGAACATATGATATCAACATCAAATTTGTTTATATATTTTCAAAATGAAATATATTCTTACAATTGGTATCAAAATTGTGTTTAGACATTCAAAATTTGTTATGTTGTTTTACAATTGGTAATTTGTTATGTTTAATTACAATTGGTATTTTCAAAATCTTGTTTAAAGAAAATATTCAAAGTTTTGATTTGTATTTCCTATATGCAAGGAGAGCTTAACATCTCTCTTACATATAGATTCATGTTGAGTATATTATAAATTGAGGAGCTTGACAACTCTTCTTTATATGATATACGTGTGTAGGGGGAGCTTCACATCTCCTCTTATGCATTACATAATATGTGTTATGTGAATTGGGGCTTGTCATCCCTTCTTCATGTAATGCATATGTGTAGGGAAGCTAACTTAGCGTCTTCCTCTTCATGAATGTATATAGCATATAACATATATTGATTCTTGTTTATTGGTATCAAGATGCTTCATTGACATATTTTTAATTGATATCATGTTTGTAGTCACCCCTTATTGACTTTGTTTTTTGTTTTAAGACCAAAAGGGGGAGAACATTGTCTTTTATTGTTTTGTTTGACATAAAGGGGAAGAAAGATTTTTACCCCTCATTTTATCTATGGTTTTGATTGTTTACCCCTTTGTTGATGATTGACAAAAAGGGGGAGAAGTATTTATGAAGTTTTATATGCATGCTTATGTTTATGCATATATTATGTTTTAATCTCAAGAATATTAAGTTTAATTGATATATAAAGTTTGCTTTGTAATTGGTATCTAGAGCTTATTTTGTTTTGAATATTCCATTTGATATCTAGAACCATTTATTGTTTATGCATACGCATGTTTCATGTTTAATATTCATTGCATATATTTATTGTTTATCCCTATGCATGAGTTAAGGGGGAGCTTCCTTGAAGCTTATCTTTAATCCATGCATATATAACTCCATGAGTTTTGTCATCATCAAAAAGGGGGAGATTGTTGGCCCAATGGCCTTCCACTCTAGTTTTGATGATGATCAACACTCATGTAGTTATGTTTACTAATATTCTTGTGTTTCTAAGTTTCAGATCATTAACAGGATATTAGTTGGTGATTAGCTTCAACAAGATGATTAGAAGCTATTCATGGTGATTCCGGTGCCAAAGCTTAAAGATCATACCTTTGCACTTGGAGAATCAAGGAGTTTTGGAGCAAGTCTACTTGAAGATGAAGATCGTCAAGAAGACTTAGGTATCCTAGCTTAGATAGAGTTTTAGATCCATTTGTAAAGCTTAGTTTAGTTGATATGCTCAAGTGCACAAACACACACGTTTTATGATTTGATATTTGGTTTTTATGAATAGTTGATCAAAACAAGTTTACATGTTTTATATGTATAGTAGATGTATTCTAGTTATACATACATGGTTTAACTTGCTAAACAAACTTATTTTGATATCCCTATTCATGTTTTGGAAAAATCAAGTTTGACAAAATACAGGTTTTGTTTTTGATAAAATTTGCAAGACACAAAAATGAATTGATATGTTGATATATTGTCTTGAAATTTTTATCACATGTTTATGTTTTAACATAAAATGATAAAACAAGTTTTATGGAATTTTCAGAAAAAATAAAAGATTTTTATAAAATATTTTTCCCAAAATTTCTGACCTTGTTTTTGTGCTGACAGGCTGGTCGGTCGACCGTGCCGGTCGACCGCACCAAAGGGCCGGTCGACCGGGACGGTCGACCGATGTGCACAGATGTGCACGTCTGTTAGGCACATAGCCGGTCGACCGGGCCGGTCGACCGTGTTGAGAGCTCTGCTCTAGGGATTTTTCGGTCGACCGGGCCGGTCGACCGCTATTGCCCAACGGTCACATTTTTGACCGTTGGCGGTCGACCGGGCCGGTCGACCGGTGGCTGTCAGAACTGCCACATCAGCCTAACGGCTAGTTTTGTATAGGGGCTATATAAACCCCATCTCTTTGGGGATTTTGGCTAAGATTTTTAGAGCTAAAAATTCCAGACTTTCTCTAGTGTTTAAAAGAGTTTTTAAAAGGGTTTTAAGCCAAAAAGATTTCATCTTATTTGTTTTTGGGTTTTTGGAAAATCAAAGAAAACTAGGTTTTGGGATTTTGATTTGATCTTTTATTTCTATCATATACAAGAGATTTCCCAAGTAGTTTTTCTTTGTTGCTTGTTTCCAAAAACACTTAGTTTCCACACTTGAGCCATATCTTCTATCCTAAACTATTAGGATCTTGTTTTTGTGGAAAGAGAGAAAAGAGAGTGTTTGAGGTTGTTGTTGTAAACCTCTAAGTTGTACACCCTTATTCTTGTTGTATCCCTCTTCGGTAGAGGTGATCGGGTGATTGGTTTGTGAGCCTCTTAGGTAGAGGTGTTTGTTGTAGTTGGCTACGGGCCGTATCCCTCTTCGGTAGAGGTGGATTGTGGTTGTATAGCCTCGGTGGCTTTGTAAGGTTGAGAGAGGAGTTTGGTGCTCCTATAGTGGATTGGGAAATCCTACTCGGTGGTGTAGGCGGGGATGTAGAGCAAGGTGCTCGAACCTCGAAACAAATCTTTGTGTTAGCGTTTGATCCATTGTCTCTCTAACCTTACTCTCTTTACTTTGTGCAAGCATCATTCATTCATTGCATACATATCTTATACATTGCTTGTGTCGCCTTGCATCTTTTATATTGCAATTCGTTCTTATATGCTTGGCTTGATTGTGTGTGCACATATTCATATTGCTTGGATTGCTTGTGTGTGTGGGCCTAATTTGTACTCATCCAACAAGAGCTTCACATAGCACCTCAACCCATTTCAAGGGGAATCAAGAGGAGTTAGTCCAGAGCCTCGCAAGGGGAATTCGGCTACACTTGTTGTATTGTATCAAGTTTGTGCAACATTTGCATTAGCTTCCCATTTAGCGCACTTAGTTTGCATTAAGTTTCTTAGATTAGCACTTACACCTATTCACCCCCCTCTAGGTGTTTTTCAGAATCGACTCGGTATAGCCCTATGCTATAACGGAGATAGGAAAGGGTACATTGAACATCTTTCATACATTTGTGGAGTGATACAAGCACTTGAGGTTGTTTCTAAACCTTACTTCTCTTTCATTTGAATATACATTGTGCGCTAACAATACTTTCTTCCTCCACATTTACATACACCTTTCCCGTCTAATCAATGTACGCTAAGCATCAGTACAATACAGGAATCAGAGTGCGAAAATATGTGATAATATACATTCCAACACAAAAGTACAAGTACTCGTCATCACTGATTGTGACATAATATTACATAAATATTACATCACAAGGTAGTATAAAAGTAGACTGTACAGGGTGCAAAAGATAAGGACTCACGAGCTGGAAGAGGGAAGAATTTCGCGAGCGGGGAAGACGGGATGAAGCTACGGCTGATCCGCCTGCTCATCGCAGTAGGCCTAGTCCTCAGCTGAAGGGTCCACCTCGGTCCAAGCTGTAAGATCTGGACATGCAAATTCAGGGTTGTTAGTGGGCAACCCAGCGAGTGCAAGAACCCAAATGGTAAGTATGAACAAAAGTGAGTGCATCAGGTCAAGTATTATGTACCCAAATCACTAAGCATGAATTAACCACAATAAATAGTGAAATATGAAAATGACATTAGAATTTATGTGACATGAAATAAAAGCAAGTGTAGCAGGTCAAATGTCATGTAACCAAATTAGCAAGCATGGAGTAACTACAATAAATAGCAAGTATGGAAGTGACAATAAAATTCATGTAGCATGAAGTCAATTATCAAGTTATTATTAAGACTCGTTCAATTTGTATGTTTCGGTATATGACCCGTACCATATACTTCCGCATACTAGTCAAGCGAGGTTGGTTATTGAAAACTAATGGGGAACGACGGACCATGTTTAGAATGGGTCCCGTGCATGCCCGAGACAACGGTCCAGGAGTATCCGGTACTGAGCCGGAATGTACCGCTAGGTACCGGGACTTATTATATACCTGAAGGTCTTAGTATACGTCGGAACAGGAATAGAGTGTCACCGTTCCTCACAGGGATATACCCAGGGGATTATAGCACACCCGGCAGGCAGGCAGGGGGTAGGGGTGCCAGTACACCCCTCGGAAGCGCCTGGTGGCCTCTAGGTCGAATCCCAGGAATTAATTGTACAACATTTGTATGGCCACCATAAACACAGAAGCTATATCGATACCCATCAATTTCCCCATCCCGGTGTAAGTTGTTTAAATATAACAGAGTGTCAAATAATAAAGTCCACAGGGTATTCACAAAAGTCCAATATCCATGGTTATCCTATTACGGGGGTCAACAGGAGTATAATATCAGGAGTAATGTCAGGAGCCTCCCTATTTCAGGGGTTCAAGTATAGAGGAGTTCAGGAGTACAGGAGTTCAGGAGTACCAAATGTCTGGTAATAATATAATAATCATTCCAAGTCCCCGTAAAAGTGATAGTCATGAATATGCCATATAATACATATGTCAGGGGTGGTAGTGTCCGGTCAAGGGTCACGATGTCAGGTCAATGTACTTGTACCACATGAAAGCATGTCATATACCGGGTGTCAGGATCAGGTGCCAAGTATGACATATCAAGTACCGGTGTCTAATATCAAGTGTCGTGGATCAGGTATCAAGTATAATATATCAAGTGCCAGTGTAAATATCGAGTGCCGGTGTAAATACCGAGTGCCGGTGTCATAAATCATATATCAAGCATAACATGTCAAGTGTCGGTGTCAGATGTCAAGTGTCAAGTATAACATGTCAAGAATCGGGTAAATACTGAGTGCAATATCATATATTAACTCGTATAGCAAGGAGTCAGGTACTAAAAATTACAGTAGCAAGTGTTAGGCATGTTACAGTAGTAATACGATGTTCACATATCAATATCATGCAATGAATTAAGGGTAGTTATTTTTTTAGTTTAATATAAAGCACTCGCCTGAAACCGGAATGAAATACTGGGTTAAAATTCGAGAAATCCGCGAACCCGTGCGAGCAAGCCACAAGCCCATACATATATTAAAATATATAAATATATATATATATATATATAATATATATATATATATATATATATATATATAAATATTAGAGAGGGAATGAGAGTGGAGAGAGAGAAGAGAGAGAAAGTTGTAGGAAGAGGAGGGAGAGAGAGAAAGAGAGAGAATAAGGTATTTTTTTGAAGAGGAAATAGAAATTAAAAGGGGAGGGGTATGATTGAAATTATGGGGAAGTAATTAGGGAATGAGGGGATGGGTATTTACTGAAAGTAAGAAAAGTGTTATTTATGGAAGGAAAGGAAAGAAGAAAAGAAAAGAAAGAAAGAAAGAAAGAAGAAGAAGAAATAAAGAAGGTGGGGGGAGGGATGGCCGGCGGCCCTGGGGCGGCGGGGCCGCCACCGGAGGTGGGGGCAGCGCGCCTAGCCTTGGGAGGGGAGGAGTGGAGGAGTTGTTATTGTGGTTGTTGTTGTTTTGGTGAAGTTGGTGGTTGTGGTAGTTAGTGGTGGTGGTGGTTATGATAGTTGTGGTGGTTGTTGGAGGTGGTGGGGAGTTAGATGAGGAGGAGGAGGTGATGATGGGGAGGTGGGAGTGGTGGATTTGATGGAGATGGTGGTGAATTTTGGAGGGGAGAGGAAAGTGATGGTGATGAGTTTGGTTGAAATTGGAAGTGGTGGGTGGCAGGTGGAGGTTAAAGGAGGTGGAGGAGTGGAGAAGGGGTGTGGGGGAAGTGACGCCAGCGGCTAGGGAGGGGCGCCGGCGGCGACTCCGGTGGTGGAGGCGGCGGTGATGAAGAGGGAATGTTGGTTTTGGTGGGAGATGAAAATAGAGAAGATGAGAAATGAGAAAGGAGAAGAGAAAGAAGTTTATAGGGAAAGAAATGAGGGGGGAAATGAGTAGGGATAGGGGGAGGGATGGGCTGCTATTGCAGCCCATCAGGCGGCTGGAGGAAGGGGAGCAGTGCATGGGGAAAGTAAGGGAAGAAAAGAAAAGAAAGAAAAAGAAAGAAAAATGGAAAAAATAAAGGAAAAGAAAAGAAATAGAAAAAAAATAATAGATAAATATATTATCAAATAATTAAATTAATAGAATATTCTAGAAGTATAAAGTAGGAGAGAGGAGAAGGAAAATGCAAGAAAAGAAAAGGTCGGTAAATAATATTATTATTTTAATAGGGTAAAAATTCGACTGTTTCAGAAACGTTCTGAAAAATTCTCAAAAATAGAAAATATTATTTTAAGATGCTCAGTGAAATCATATTCGAAAAATTTTATCTAGTTTTCAAATTAAAAAGCCTGGAATATTCCAGCGGCTCCGGCCGACACCAGAATCGGTCAAATTTGATAAATTTAGAAAAATCTCAAAAATATATTTAGATAGAAAATGAAATTCTAAGAAGTAATGTGAAAGCCGTTTCTGAAAATCCAATTCCGTTTGAAAACTAAAAATTCGGGAATCGGTTAGCGATGCCAACCGACACCGGTTTTGGAGATTTTGCAAAAAAATTCTGAAAATTTTTACAAAATCGTGAAAAATCTAAAATATTATAAAACAATGTTTGAAACTGAAATCGGTCAAATTGGACTACCAGAAAGGTCAAATCAAGCAGCATGCTGGCATCGGGGTCCCGGTCCGACTCAGGGCTGACTCTAGGTCTGAGAATCCAGATCCGATACACAATAATAGAAGTAATCACAACCCGAAAATAAATACTGGAAGAAAATTGAACAATATGGTCGAAAACATTTGGGATACGCATCTGGGTACGTATCCCGGAAACAGGGTGCTACATGTTGGGGGTTGCTGGATGCTCTGGCTGCTGCATGGGCTGAGATGCGGCAGGGGTTGCTGGTGGGTTGATGGGGTTGCGGAGTTCGGCCATTGGGGCTGTTGACCTGGGGTGTGGTGTGGAGGAGAATGCGACGGGTGCTCGCGCCAACAGAGAAGGCATGGGTTGCTGTACTATGGTGGGCGCGGCCAAGGCGCTGCCATTGGTTTGGGCGGCTGTGTGTTAATGGGGAGAAGAAAATAAGAGATTAGGTTAGGGTGAGTAAAATGAGATTATATAGGTAAGTTATTGGGTGATGGGTATTGGGTTTAATTGGGTTCGGGTTGAAGTTGATACTATTAGGTATAGGATCATGGGTATGGGGATAAAAGAGGATAACAGATACTGGAGTTTGGGTATGGATCATGAGCTATAGGGTAATGGGTAGAGAGAATAGGAATAAGAAGGAGAAGGAATAATGCTACTAATAATAATATAGAAATAATAATTAACAATTACTACTACCACTAATACTTATACTAATATTAAAATAAATAAATAAAATAATAGTATCACTTATAATAATAAATAAACACCAACAATATTAATAATAGTAACACTAATAGTAACAATAATAAGTAATAATCATAATGGAAGAATAATAATAATAACAACTACCACTAATAATATTAGTAAATAATAAGAATGATATTAGAAATAATATTATTAATGAACTAAAAATACAAATAAGAAATAATGGTAAATATATATATAAAGCTAAATTACCATTTACTATCTAAAAAACAAATGTGCATATTTAATAATAATAATCATAAGAAGAAAAGCAATAAATTAAGTCGATTAAATAAATAAAATAAAAATAATCAGTAAATCAAAATAAATACTTTAGAAAAATAAAAATTCAGTATTATTAATTAGAGATATTACATTCTACCCACCTTATAAAAATTTCATCCCCGAAATTCAAATAAAGCAGGGAATGTAAAAAAAATCAAAATCAAGGGAGAAAACAAACAAGCTTCAACGTCGTCTCTCGGCACAACACAAATCCATCACGCTTCCGCTGCGCTACTCTGTTTACTGTTACCGACTTCAGCAAGGAGTAACCAATCTCAAGAGAGAAAGTTAAGGAATAGAATCGAGAATGGTGACGAGAAGCAAGATGAAAATCCGGATCACTCAAAAAGGAGAGTAGAAACAAGGATATCAAATGATCAAGGATAAGGATTTCCAAAGGAAGGACGACCAATTCCAAATGGACTGAATATCATAATGGATAGTATATGTATATTGCAGTGTAACTATACCTTATTTCAAGTTACCAGTAAGAACTAGGTCTTTCTTACAAAACAGAAGTTAAAGGTCAAGATCGCAAGTCGAAAACCTAGGCTCTGATACCAAGAAATCCCTGTCACGCCCCGCTTCCCAAAATACGTTGAAGCGGAGACGCGACACGAGTCGGCGACGCGTATACGCAAGAAAAATACCTCACGTATACGCGCTAAGCCTTAAGTAACCCAAAACAAGCTATAAATCCCAACTTTAATAAATCATGATTACTGCAATATCACATATAAGCATCCATGCATGATATCATATAAATGAAGAACTGAAATAACAACTGAATCTGATATATCGAGAATCAGAAAATAACAGGAAGCTAAAGAAAGATAAGAATACCGGAATCAAATAAGGAGAAGCTCCAGCTCCTCGTGAAGCGTGCTGTCTCAATGAATACTTGAACAATAGAAACAAATCGTCCAATATCTGGACGTACAAATTCAGGTTTGTTAGAAAGCGACCTGGTGAGTGTGTGTGTAAAGAGAAGTGCTTGTGCATATAAACAATGTGCACAGAATAATAACAAGATAAACAAATAACTGAAGGACAACTGAATAACAACATGTATGTAGATAAAAAGGCAACTATTACAATTGTAAACAAACAACTGATGTCAAGATGTGCAACCTAGCATATGTCACTAGTCTGGTTGGTTATTATTAACCTAACTAATGTAGTACTTAGCTGTGTCCCATACCACAGCCATTTTTCTACATATCAAACAAAGTTATCGTTATTGTAACTATCTGCCAATATAGTGCATGTATTTTGGAAGGGTACCGTGTATGTACGGTACCATGGTCTAACACCCCTGGCGCTGAATCAGGACAAGCCGCAAGGTTCTAATAACTGAAGACCACAGCCCCACACGAAAAGACAACTAGTGTGGCGCCGTAATCCGGGCATAACCCTGACAACTGACAACTGAATAACTAGGTAGCCAGTACTACCTTGGTTCCCCATGGTTGGAACCCACAACTCGGTGCCATAATAAGTCCTTCCAAAATATACGACATGCATCAACAGACAATTACCCCTGTTCCCCGGATTATGGTGTCTTTTATTAAAAAAGCAATAATATGAGTTATTATTAAAGAGTAACTACTATCTCCAATAATTAGTGATGTCAATAATAGCTGATAATCTGACAACTAACAACTGATATATGACAACTGAGTAGCTGACAACTGATATTTGACATCTGAAATAGGATACTGGAGATATAACCACTAATACAATGGTGTCACTAACAACTTGTAACTGGTACAGATATCTACCAACTCCTATAAACTCTGAACACATCATATGATCACTAACAAATAATCTCACCAATAACTGATAAAGTGATGACTGCTATATGATAACTCTGAAGTACAAGATCACCGATATTGACTAGGTCACTTATCACAATAACTCAATCTCTATTAATTAAAGTAATTAATAACTAAATATGAAGCACATGGTATATCCTCGAGATCAACAAGTCAACGGATACCGAAAACATAACGAAGTAAGAAAATCATCCTCAAACAACATATGGTCTAGAATATCTACTTCTGATACTCAACTTCAACAAAATATCATCTAAATAAATCCCAAATACTCACAACTATAAATCTAGTTACGTCAATCTCATCTTAATGTTGATCAGGCTTTATTATAAAGAATGTAAATCCCAGATCAACTCTAACTCAAGATCAATCGAAATCACGGTCCAACTTTCCTCGCAACTATCTCCGAATCCAGAATAATAAACAATTAGTAAGAGCTAACAAGAATACTAATATCCTGGTGATAAAACATCGAGTACCGAAATGTCTAACATCAACTACATCTGATCTATTATCCGTGGTATCTCTAAACTGTCTCATATCGTTAGAGACGTCATATCTACTTGTCCATAATATCCAAAAGAGTTCCGGTCAGAAATAATCATCAAATATATGAATATCAAATATGATAACTAATACAAACTGTATCGACCTCAAGATCAAGCTGAGTCAAGTCACAATCTAAGGTGTATCAAAACTAGGTCTAAGCCAACAACGACAAACTACCAACACATGAAATGACGCTGATACAAGCTCATGTCAACTACGTAAATAAAGTGAACAATTATAGATGTCTCATGAAGTGATACAAGTAATCAAACTGGTAAAATATAACAGAAAGTCACATGAAATGATAAGAGTAACATGTAATGCATACCGACAATGGTAAATACACAAGAACAAACACTCACATGAAATGACGCTGTTTCGGAACCGAATCGCCGTCTGGTCTTCACTGCACGAACAGGTACTGATCTACGGATCATCCCATGGATCGGTCTTCTAATCGCCTATGTATCGGGTCCACAACGAGCGTGAGTCCAGATCTCCGGTAACGGGTCCGGATTTCACCAAACGGGTCTGAAATGCTGCAACACGCAGCCGAACACTCAAGGACACACGAACACATATACAATACACACGACACATGCACTCCACACACACGTGCACACAGTCAAGCATAGAACATACATATACGTGCTTATATACCTACATATACATATATGCATGCAAACACCCCCAAACACACAATAATTCATGCACACACTAAACATACCCATGCAAACATACTTAATTTACATATGAACCTACATTCACACACATAATATTTCACACACCCAATACATACATACACTATTTACTACTAATGTATCCACACTACATACTTACACACAAATATACCCATGCACCAATTAATACACACACACCAAAACATTAAAAGAGAATGAGAGAGAGAGAGAGAGACAGAGAACACCACAACATAAAATAACTATGCACATTCATTAATCATAAGTATACAAATAATTACGGCAAAGGAAATGTCTGAGAGGGTTGAGGCTCACGTTGGGGGAGGAAGACGTGCACGACAGAGCTCCGACGGGGGTCGGTGGAGAAGGTGGAGGCCACGTGAGAGATGAGAAGTCTCACCGGAGTGGATGAACGGAGGGGAAAGGACAGGGCCAGAGGTTGGGCGCTGAGGGCTGCTTGCGAGGGCATGGAGCAGGCCTGAGATGCGGGCAAGGCCATGGGGGAAAGTGTGCTGCCGTGGAGAATCCCGGAGGTTGTCGGAGGATGTCACGACTCACCGGAAGAGGCGTGTGCGGCCTGGGGGAGCTGCTGCACTGCCGACTGGATCTTGGTCATGGTGGATGGGGAGTCTGTTGTGAACGGCGCTGCCATTGGTTGGGTGCGGGCTGCTCTGTCATGGCGATGGGGAGGCACACAGCTGCTGGAAGAGCAAGGAGTAAAGAGGATGTGCAGATCTGGATGTTGGGGGTTGGATGCTCTGGCTGCTGCATGGGCTGAGATGCGACAGGGGCTGCTGGTGGGTTGATGGGGTTGCGGAGTTCGACCATTGGGGCTGTTGGCCTGGGGTGTGGTGTGGAGGAGAATGTGGCGGGTGCTCGCGCCAACAGAGAATGCGTGGGCTGCTGTGCTATGGTGGGCGCGGCCAAGGCGCTGCCATTGGTTTGGGCGGCTGTGTGTTAATGGGGAGAAGAAAATAAGAGATTAGGTTAGGGTGAGTGAAATAAGATTATATAGGTAAGTTATTGGGTGATGGGTATTGGGTTTAATTGGGTTCGGGTTGAAGTTGATACTATTGGGTATAGGATCATAGGTATGGGGATAAAAGAGGATAACGGGTAATGGAGTTTGGATATGGATCATGAGCTATAGGGTAATGGGTAGAGAGAATAGGAATAAGGAGGAGAAGGAATAATACTAATAATAATAATAATATAGAAATAATAATTAACAATTACTACTACCACTAATACTTATACTAATATTCAAATAAATAAATAAAATAATAGTATCATTTATAATAATAAATAAACACCAACAATATTAATAATAATAACACTAATAGTAACAACAATAAGTAATAATCATAATGGAAGAATAATAATAATAATAATAACTACCACTAATATTATTAGTAAATAATAAAAATGATATTAGAAATAATATTAATAAGGAACTAAAAATACAAATAAGAAATAATGGTATATATATATATATATATATATATATATATATATATATATATATATATATATATATATATATATATATATATATAAAGCTAAATTACCATTTATTATCTAAAAAACAAATTTGCATATTTAATAATAATAATCACAAGAAGAAAAGTAATAAATTAAGTTGATTAAATAAATAAAATAAAAAAATAATCAGTAAATCAAAATAAATACTTTAAAAAAATAAAATACAGTATTACTAATTAGGGATATTACAGGTGCTCTCTTACGTCACTACAATGAGTTAAGTCATTAAATTTGTCTATTTAATCTTGAACGGACATATGCCCCTGACAGGGCTTGTGTAGCTGGTCTAAGAGGTGATCCCTATAATTGACTAGTTATGATGGCTCAAATACAAAATTCAACAATCAAACAGATGTAGTGGGGAATCCTAAACTCAAGTAAACTAAATGCATGCACTAAGTGAAAAAAATATCGTAAAGTTTAAATTCTAAATGCAAAAATAAAATATAAAAAAGTGACATACACTAATGCAATCACTAGATAGAAACAATTAACATTTCAACTAACAAAATTATCGCAATTTAAATAGTAGTTGCAAGTAATTTAATAGCTAACAGTTCAACTTAAATTAGGATATCACCTGAGGAGTGAGTCGTTCATACCCAAACACAAAATTTCTCTAAGATTCCTTAGAAAAATACCCACATTGAAGAGATGAAATCACCCACAACAATCCTGAACAACGGTAGTTAAAGTGAAAGATGGCTGCCTCGAAAACGACACAAATCAAGAGCCAATCAGGTCAGAAACAAGCTCTGGATTGCTGTGGTGCTGATATGTTGAGCTGTATCTGATAGATGATTGAAGCTCGAATATAGATATGAAAATTGTAGACACGTAGTTCTGACCTTCACGAATCCACTGCTTCAAAAATGGCTTGATTGGGGCTTGAAACGAGCTCCGAATGGCCTTCGAAAAACTGAACTGAGTGCAGGGCTAAGTCAGACTGAGCTCCGGTTGAGTCGGGCGAGTTAGTTTGCTAAGTCAGATCACTGAGTTGGATCATTGCATCGGATCACTGAATCAGGTCGCTAAGTCGACTCGTGGTTAGGCCTAGTCGGGTAAGATCTGGGTAGGTCTGGTCGGGTTCACTTACTGAAAATGATTCGGGTTTGGGTCGGGTTTGAAACCAAACCTAATAGCACCTAAATAAAAATTCACTCACTGCTTCTAGGGCTCTCGTTCCCTACCCCTCTATGGAGTTGGAAGCAGCGGCGGCAACAGCGACTACACAACGACGACGACAAAGATCCGGCAATAAGGTTTGAAGATCGGGGTTCCGACGACGTGGTATGGGATCAGAGCAAGGAGAGCAGAAAATTCAAGCCGGAAGGAGCTTAGATCTGTGTGCGGGGAGTTGTAAGTTTCTTCAACTTCTGTTCGATTGACTTGATGCTACGAATTGGATCGGAATTGTGGTTTTGATGGAGTCGTTCGGCGGTTGAGATGGCGAGATGGAGGATTTCGCGGTTGAGGATGAAGGCGGAGATTAGCACTGTCGTCGGATCCTTGAGAGTGGCGGTGGGATCTTGAGAGTGGTGGTGTCAGCACGAGGT
Organism: Agave tequilana; assembly: GCA_038442645.1. Classification (NCBI taxonomy): domain Eukaryota; kingdom Viridiplantae; phylum Streptophyta; class Magnoliopsida; order Asparagales; family Asparagaceae; genus Agave; species Agave tequilana. The sequence continues at coordinate 65,911 of JAVJIF010011571.1, forward strand.
CGGTGAGGGTGTCCGCGGTGGGCTGCAGTGGAAGGTGGTGGTGGGTTGGTGGAGATGGTGGTGGCAGAGGTGATGTTAGGGGTCTGACTACAAGTGGGAGGTGACAGTGGTGGTGAGGAAGAGGAAGAAAGGAAGGAGATGAGGAACAATCTTGATTTTGAATTTCTTTTCTTTTCTTTTGAATTTCGGAGGAGGAGGAAAATGAACAGTAGGGGTTAGATTTTCTGGTGATTTTTGAAGAAATTTTTGGGAATTTTTCTATAGTGTAATTTTCTTTGAATTTTGGAATAGACCTAGGGTTTGAAAAAGATAGGGAAAAAAATCTAAAAAAGGATTGAGACCTAAGTTCTGATACCAAACTGATATAACACTGGAGGATCACAATCATCTTCAAACTAGAAATTGGAAAGTAGGATTTTGACATGAAAATAGAAAAGATAAATTAGGCTTTAGAAATAAGAACCGATAGATTTAGGCTTTGCACCTCATGTCTTATGGGTTTCACACTCAAAACTCAAGAGTACACTCAAGGATTTTTAATTAGAAAAATTTTCATTTAATCATTGTCTCATAATAAAATAAGTCTGATGCCTATTTATAAGATTTTACAAAAAAACATTTTTAGAGGATAACTGATGTGGTACTAAACACCCACATAAAGTAAGAAAAAAATAACTGGTAATGTCCTCATCAGTTGGACTTAGTTGGTTTTTCTTATCTTAGTTCAACATTGGTGGTAGAAGTTATCATATTGTTATAGGCCTATAAAAAGGCAGGACTGCTTTGTTATTGAAGATTGATGATTATGATTAAAAATATTTGTTTAAGTTTTTGTTTAGTCAGTATGTTTTTGGGTAAGATGCTCTAGAGAGAGTCTCAAATATTTTTTTAGGTAAGAAATTCTAAGTTAAGATTTCTCAATATTTTTTATCTAATTATCCTTTTCTTTTGATTTGCCCCCACCACCCCCCCCCCCCCCCCCCCCCCCCCCCCCCCCCCCCGCCAGTAAGTCTGCAAAATATACTTGTAGTAGTCACATACGTCGGGATTAGTTAATGAGCTGCAACTGTACTTCTTTTGGGTAGATATTATTCCCGGAGGCGTTATTAAACAAAAACAATCTTAGAGATTCAAACTAATGACCATGTGTCAAGAAACAGATGGGAGAAAGTCTTTTCCTTTAGTCTTTTTTTTTTAATAATTATCTACAAAGAAAGTATTTTCCTTTATAGACTATTTTCATTTAATAATTATTTATAAGGAAGAAAGTCATTTCCTTTGGCCTTTTTTCTTTTATAGTTATTTACAAGGCAAAGGTAGTCTTCCTTCATTAAACATCTTATAGAGGTTCTTCTCAAAAGAATTGATTCCATAGTTTCTCAGCGGACATCCCATGGGATCTCCAAAGCCATCTCTCTCCCTTTACCTTGTTCTCTTCTGTTAACAAAACAAATATCAGCTGTGACATACAGCAACATAAGCATAGGCACCATCCTCACTCCCCTCAATCAATCTTCATGGCCCTCCCCATTGGGAGACTTCGCATTTGGATTCCTTCCCCTGGAAACAAACTCCTCCAGTTTCCTCCTTTCTGTCTGGTTCAACAAAATTGGGAACAAAACTGTTGTATGGACTGCCAACGGCGACAACCCAGTAACAGATGGGTCAAAAGTCGAGCTAACATCTGATGGAAAGCTCTCTCTCCGAGATGCAACAGGCCAAGAAATATGGAATCCTGGTGTCAGCAATGTTTCCCATGCTGCCATGCTTGATTCTGGTAACTTTGTGCTTTCAACTCCGCAATCTGCCTTGATATGGCAGAGCTTCGACGACCCAACTGATACAATTTTGCCTCGCCAAGTACTAAGAGGAGGCAGCCAGCTGTATGCACGCCTTATGCCGACTGATTACTCGCGGGGACGGTTTGAGTTAGCTCTGCAGAATGATGGAAATCTTGTGCTTTATCCCATAGGTTTCCCAACTGCCACCCGATATGATAAATATTGGTCGACTGGCACTTCTGGATCTGGAGTACGCCTTGTGTACAACGAGTCTGGCAGCATCTACCTTTCCTTTCAGAACGACAGCGATTTTTCAATAACATCTAGTACAGTCTCTGAAGGAGATTTTTATCATAGAGCTACTCTGGATCCAGATGGAATCTTCAGGTATGTACTTTGAAATATTGACATTCATGGCCAACTAGTTTAATTGTGATTTGCGTGAAATTTTGGCGATCATCTGTTTCTTGTGATTTATTCATTGCTAAATGGTGAATTGTTATGTGATGATTCCTTTCGTTGATTAACCTTTACTCTTAACTGCTATGCACCTCAACTGAATTCCCAATGCCTTTGTGACTGTTTTCAGGCAGTACCACTTTCCGAAGAATGAGCTAACCACTGGGACCTGGGAGTTGATATGGAAGATGGATTTGAATATTTGTAAAACAATATTCACAAATGTTGGCAGTGGTGCATGTGGATTCAATAGCTATTGCACACAGGATGCCAATGGTTCGTCGACTGCCAGTGCCCCCCTCACTATTCCTTCATTAATCCTAACAGAGAATTTGAAGGGTGTGGACCAGATTTTGCAGCCCAAAGCTGTGAACCGGGAGGAGAAGCACAATTTGATTTTGAAGCAATGCCTCAAGTCAATTGGCCTTCGGGCGATGCCGAGCAACTTAGCCCGATGAATGAAACTGAATGCAGATCTAACTGCAAGAGTGACTGTCTCTGTGCAGTGGTCATATATAATGATAACAACAATGGTACTTGTTGGAAGAAGAAATTTCCCCTCTCGAATGGAAGGATGGGCGACATTGGGAAGGCTCTCATCAAATATTCGATCTATAACTACTCCCAGCCAGGCTCTACTAAATCGAAGGGAGGCTGGCGCATTTGGGGCATTGTTGGATCTTTGCTCCTGGGTAGCTCTCTTGTTTTGAATCTTGCTTTTGTCATCTTCTATTTATATAAGAGAAATCGACGGACAGTACACGTGGGCTCCAGTCGCATGCCTGGTCCTGGCCCATGCTCATTCACCTACAAAGAGCTTGAAGAAGCAACAAAAGGCTTCAGTGAAGAGATTGGAAGAGGAGCATTTGGTATAGTATACAAGGGGACCTTAGCATCGGAACCCAGAACTCTCATAGCTGTAAAGAAACTAGAACAGCTAGTGGAAGAAGCCGAGAAGGATTTTGCAAATGAGGTTGCTACCATTGGCCAGACCCACCACAAAAATCTAATTCGGTTGCTTGGGTTCTGCAGGGAGGGCGCACATCGTCTCCTCGTCTATGAATTCATGAGCAATGGATCCTTAAACAAGTTCCTTTTCCACGGTGAGTGCCCGGGGTGGAATCAGCGAGTACAAATCGTGCTTGGGATAGCAGGAGGGCTTGCATACTTGCATGAAGAATGCAGCGTGCAAATCATTCACTGTGACATAAAACCACAGAACATAATCTTGGACGACAACTATGTTGCGAGGATATCGGATTTTGGTCTAGCAAAGCTCTTACGGCTAGAACAGACCAGGACAAGCACTGGCATCAGGGGGACCATTGGTTATTTTGCACCAGAGTGGTTTAAAAACGTTGCAATTACAGCGAAGGTGGATGTGTATAGCTTCGGGGTGATGTTGCTGGAGATTATATGTTGTCGGAGGAACTTCGAGTGGGGGTTAGAGAGTCAGGAGACGATTACTCTCATTGACTATGCTAAGGAGTGTTATCGAAATGGGAGGCTTGATTTATTGGTGGAGGAAGATGAGGAGGCGAAAAAGGATTTGATGACACTGGAGAGATTTGTAATGGTAGCTATTTCCTGCATTCAGAATGAGCCATGGTTGAGGCCCTCTATGAAAAAGGTGGTGCAGATGCTAGAAGGAGCTATTTCGGTTTCTATTCCTCCCAACATGTATTCGATCAATTTGTAGAATACCTAAAGATATTTGCACTGCAAACCATATAGCTCTATTATTATTTGACAATGTATTGTGTTCATTGTTAATACTATTATTTATCTTCATGAAATGGTGTAATGAGTTGATCAGAGTTTTTTTTTTCCCCCTATTATATGGTGGGTTATGTTCGTGTTCATTGTTATTGTTGTTATTTATTTTGATGAAAATGGTGTAATAAGTTGATTAGAAGTCTTTTTCTATTCTTCTTTTGAACAGAGTTGCTAGCGGCACATTCCTTCTCAAATTTAGATAATTTATCAAACCCCAGCACTGCAGTCCCAAACATCCAAAGATCCCAGGCTAAACACTTACAGGAGGCAGAACAACGCGCTGGAGTTCTACCGACCTTATAGTGCTTGTAAAACACAGGCAACTCTACTGCTCAGGTTATTAATTTATTTGCATTCTATTTTCTGAAATAGTTGCATTTGATGTCATTCTCCTACTCACTTTTCATCCTTCCATTTTACAATTACCACTACACCAACTTCTTGTTGTATCCATCCATTCTGGGAAGTGAATTAAGCATCAAATGTGTGTAATGATCTTTATACTTATTAGTGCAATACAAAGTTATCAGTGTTGCTTATAATATTTTCCAGGCTTATGGGGTATCAAATACTATCAAGTAAAATTTGGGTTGTTTGGCAACTTTTTCTCTTTAAAGGAAAAATGGTCAAGTTGTGAGATTATTTTTTTCTTGATAGTTGACTCTGCAGTTGTTGAGGAAGCCGTCACATACCCGGCAGATTGAGAGAGACTTGCTGTGTGCTCCAGGAAGTTTGAAATGTCCAAGTATCTGTTCTTGTTCAAACAACATGTACCGCTCCCATAGCCTGCTGATGCTCTGATAATAAAGCGTATGAAAGAATATGACCATCAATAGTTGATAGCCATGGACCTTTATGGCCACGACTTAAGGCTCCTATCTCTTTCCAATTCATGAATAGCTTTTAATGTTGACAGAAACTGAGATCTTTGTAGCACAAATTATTTAAGTAGTAATTGAGAAATAAGGACAAGGAGACGAGGAATTCTCTCAAAGAAAAGAATAAGAAGAAGTAGAAGAGAAAAATGCCAAAAGGAAATGCATAAGCCTTGGATCGACCGGGCTTTGATCGACCGGGAAGGTAAAAAAAGAGATAAAGTTTTTTAACTATATGACAGGACTTTGATCGACCGGGCGGCCGATTGACATGCATAAGCCTTGGATTGGTCGACCGAAGTTGATGGAGGGAGAAAAATCCCGCAGATCGGTCGACCGGGTGTCGACCGAAAAATTCAGTAAGTCCTGCAAGATTGCAGGACTTAGCGCGATCGACCGGGCAGTCGACCGCACACTTGGGTTGGTCAACCTACAATCGGGTCAGAGGTGATTCTGGACCCGGACTGCTATGGATTTCGGAGTTTCTTCTCTTCCTTATAAATAGAGGATGTAACCCATTTTTAGGGTTGGTTGATTTCTGAGAGTGTTCTTGAGTGAACCAAGTGTAATCCTCTTGTAATCTTGTGTAAATCATCAATAGATCTCTCTTCTGCCCCGGGAACGTAATTATCTTACCGAGCTTCGTAAATCTCTGTCTCCTTCTCTTTGTGTGTCTCTGTTTGTGCATCTAGGGTTTGTGATCTTGGCATGCTCCAGCCCCAACAAGTGGTATCAGAGCTCTAGGCAATGCTTGAGCTACGTTTGGTGGATCAGATCGTTGATTGGAAGCTTAAATTTTCTGGATCTGAAGCTTTTGTTAGATAAAAATCGAATTTTATCGGATAAAAAATGAATTTTTATCGGATTGGAACTTGTCTACAATCGTTTGATGGAATGGATCTTTGATTTGAAGCTTGGATCTTGGAGATTGGAAGCTTCGGTTGGATAAAAATGAGAGTTTTACTGTATTGGATCTCATCTTCAATTTTGGTGGAGAGATCAATTGGAAACTCATCTTTGAGTTTCAATTGGAGGTAAAAATCTGAACTTTATCATTTGTAGTTCCATTTCATAGTTGTTCCTTTTATGTGGTTGAGAATATTGGGGAAATGGCCGCAGAAACATCCAGTAAGAGTAATTCTTCTATAGTAAGAACATTCAGATTGTTCATCACATGAAGATATATGTGGTGAAATTTGATGGCACAAACAGTTTTGTATTGTGAAGATGCGAGATAATGGATGCGCTAATGCACATAATTTGAAAAATACTCTTGAGCTTCAAGAGAGACCGGGAGAAGTAGATGAGAAGGTTTAGAAGAAGATGAATCGGACGGCGTGTGGCGTCATTAGGTCTTACTTAACACAGGATTTAAAGTATGATGTGATGAATGAGATTTCTGCGAAGAAGATTTGGGAGACTCTCACGAGTAAGTACATGACGAAGAGCATTGAGAACCCTTGCATTTGAAGATGAGACCTTACAGTTTTCAGTTGAAGAGAGGAATCTCTATTAGTGAACACATCAACATCTACACGTAACTTCTCGCGGATTTGACAAATTTAGATGTAGTGATCAAGGATAAATATAAGGCGTTGATATTTTTGATTCCTCTCCCCGATGAGGGATATGAGAATTGAGACCTTTGTGCTTACCTTGATCAATGTGAGAACTTTTCTTACCTACAGTGAGATGACCACTGCTCTTGTGAATCTTGAATTAAGAAGGAAGGATAAGAAGTGTTCTTCCAGTAACACATCAGCAGAAGTATTGGCCGCGAGAGGAAGTAGTCCAAACGAAGAAGAGAAAATCAGCAGAAATCTAATTGGAAGCCCATAGTTGGTAATCGCAAATTAGAAGAGGGTCAGTGTGCCTTCTGTAAAGAGAAAGGATACTGAAAAAGTGATTGTCTAAAGCTCAATTAAGTCGAAGGAGTCACGATCAGAGGCCATATCGTGATGTCAGATGGTAATGATTTTAACTCTTCTTGCTTTTCACTTCTATTACAATATCAGGTTGTCATTCAGATGTGTCTGAGTGGGTATTGGATATGAGCTCTACCTACCACATTTTGTAACGCCCCGATTTCACGGATACGGGGACGTCACTGCAACGTATATACGTAGGTCAGAAAGTGCCCCCACGTATATACGCTAAGCATAAAAGTACAAGCATGGGATCAGAGTACAACACAAAGCGTGGTATACATACATATGCCAACATAAAAGGTACATATACAAAGTCATCTCAGGATATGATAAACTATACATATTATATATGTCCTTTATCACAACCAAGTCCCAAAAGTAGAATATACAATAAAGATACAAAAAGCTCACGAGTAGGATGAAGATCCCGTGAGTCAAAAGAGGAGTCTGGCGCGAAAGAACTGGAACTAGGCTGCCAGCTTACAAGGAAAAGCTTGATCTACTGTGGACAGCTCCACTGCAATCCAAGCTTCAAGACCTGAACATACAAATCCAAGGAGTCAGGACCTCCCAACAATGAACCGGCTATGTGCCAAGTGGCTAAGAGACAAGAATAGGGGTTAGAACACAAGAGTGGTATACAAGAACAGGTATAGCATAATCATGAAACAGGAAATGCAAGGTAAAGCTGATTACAGGCAAAAGTGATTGTATATGCTTAAGTCACGGTCCCATGAGACTAATACATCGAGGGGATAATCCAAACAAGGAAACCCTCATATATATACCTTTGTCTCATGCCACAGAAATCCCAAGCATATAGAATCAGAGTTGCAAATCATATGACAGTCAAAACGGGAATATATAACAAGAATGATAAGAATCGTAACAAACATCAAAACAGGAATCATCACTGGAATCATGACATAACGAGTAGACTAGGAGTCATAACATAACAGGTCTCTATTATTATTATTACTCGTCTGACCCATATATCTAGGTATGTGCCCGGGTGTACATCCCATCACACATACATCCATATATAAGCTATCCGAGGTTTGTTAACGGAAGTGGATGGAGAACTGATAGAACTTCTTATAGTGGTTTCCATACACCTGGAACCGGCTTTGGAGGCCCAAAGTCCCCTAACAGTAATATCATAACACTTACCGTCAGTATATATACATATATATATATATACTTTTATATCCCATCACTATAAGCAAGATATCATTCCGGCATCCATCACTTCCTCCCATACCCATACAAGTTGTAGCTTATTAGCATAATTATTAGTTTACGGGAATAAACGGTCATAATAGGGATAGCCCAACAGATTCAAGAGGTGGCCCCCACCGTGTGGTGTGGCACTTTGTTCAATGTGGCACTTTGCTCTGTGGGAATGGATTCTAGAGGTGGCCCCCACCGAGTATGGTGTGGCACTTAGTTCCATAACAATAACAACAATAGGACAGGGTTCCTGTAAACATAATAATCATAAAGTCAAGTATGTCATGCTGGGTGTGAAGTGATAGCATGACAAGTGGTGATATTGCAAACAACCAAACATAGTAAGAGATCGATATAGTCCGGGTCAGTCATGTTATAACAATAGGGTTTTGCCAAGTAGTGGCATGCCAGGTGGTCAAGTGATAACACATTGGAGGTCAGGTGATATACATGTGTTAAAAGGAAACATGAAACTGATAGTTCTGAATTATGGCAAGACAAGTAGAAACATAGGGACAATGCAGAGTTCGACGACCTCGAAGGGTCCGCCACGCATGGTATTCAATAAAGAAGCAAGAACATCACATGCATGGTACAAGCATCATAATGAAACAAGCAAATGTTTGGCAATACATAAACATAGAAATGTGAAGCGACAAGAGGTGATACACATCAAGTAATAGGTCATGAAGTACAAGTCATGAAGTACATGAACCAGGTATAAGATCCAAAGTTGAGAAAGAAATTAACTATAACAAACAGCCTAAGTTAGTCGACTAAGGTCAAGGGAATAGTCGACTAATAGAAGGGTTAGTCGACTAACAGTAGGGTCTAGTCGACTAAAACTGTGTAACAGAGAGTTGGGTTTCTGATTCAGGAAATGTTAGTCGACTAGGTTGGGAGGGGTAGTCGACTAATAGAAGGGTCAAGTCGACTAACAGACACTTAAGTCGACTAAATCTGTGATACAGAGAGTTAGGGTTTTGATTCAGGAAGAGGTAAGTCGACTAGGGTAAAAATAGTAGTCGACTAGTGGTCTCAAGTCGACTAATATCTAAGCTAAGTCGACTGGAGCCGAGAGTTGGGATTCTGAGATCATGGGGAAATTAGTCGACTAGGGTTAAGAGAGTAGTCGACTAGGCATCTCTAGTCGACTGGTAATAGGGACTAGTCGACTAAAACTGTGTAATCAGAAAAGGCTACGTTTCAGCTAAGGGTTTCTAGTCGACTAGGTTCTAGGTCAAGTCGACTAATCATGGTCGGGAAGCAGATTACAGAACAGAATTTGGTGATTGTTCTTGGTGACTAAAAATGTGATTTTTATGACATGTGAACACAAGATATGGAGATACAAGTATACTAGGAATGGAACAAGTCTTGGTGAGTAAAAATACTCACTTGGAAAGGCTTGATTGAAGCTCTACGAGTCCGGGAAGTTTGTGGTCGTCAAATTGATCCACCGTGATGAAATCGACGAAGAAGGAGACGATCCCAATCCAAGAGTTGTTGTTGAGGTGGAGGTGAAGACCTAGGTGATGCCCTTGAAGTTGGTGGTGGTGGAGTTGAAGAAGATGGTGGAGATTAGGGTTCTTGGTGAAGGTTAGATGGTGAAGAGAGTGAAAAAAGAAGTAGAAATGTAAAGGGAAGTTTAAATCGGGATTTGATTTTGTGAAGGAGGTGTAATTTAGATAGAAGAGATGGGCTTTATTGCAAAAAGGGGGGTGAGGTGTCTCCTTTGGCCACACTTGGCCGGCCATGGGAGAGAGAGAAAAACATGGGCATTTAATGAGGAAGTAGGTGAGAAGTGTGTGGAGTTGGAATTTTTGGAAAAGATTAGAATTTTGAAAAATGGAAAAACTTGTGGTTGTGGAGAAAAGAAATAAAGGAAAAGGATAAGAAAAGAAATATAAAGAAGAAGATATTTTCTCTTGAACTCAAATGAAACTGTTGAATAGACAGATACCCGGGTTAAGGTCAAAGATGTGGAAATCATTTCGGGAAAATACCGAAATCGTCCGAAATTCAAGTATCTCGGAACGACTCGAAATAATTACCAAAAATCAATAATAGTATATAAAGACCAATAGTGAAATCCGTTTGAAGAAATACTTTATAGTTTTAAAACTAAAAATCCCGGAATCAGTTACCTACCGACTCCGTTGGAATTTTCATAAAATCATAAAATTCTCAGAAAAAGTATTTAAGTAGGAAATGTAATTCTAAAAGATAAAGTCTAAAGGACCATCATGAAATTCCAAACAGTTTGAGAATTAAAAATCTGGGAATCGGTCAGCGGCACTGGCCGACACCGGTTTTGAAGAAATTCAATTTAATCCAAGAAAAATCCAGAAAATCACAAAAAATCTAATATATTGGAAAATAATATTTGAAACTGAAATCGGTCAAATCTAATCACCGGAAAGGCCAAATCGAATAATATACTATAATCGGGTCTTCGGTTCAGACTAGGGCTGACTCCGAATCCACGAATCCAATTCCAAGACAAAACAATCATACAAGGAATTCATAATACAGATTAAATACAGGAAAACAAATCGAAAAAAAATACGATCGAAAATCTGAATACGCAACTAAGTACGTATTCCGGGTACGGGGTATTACAATCCACCCACCTTACAAAAATTGCGTCCTCGCAATTTCATTAAGGGGTGAAATGAACACGAAGGGGACAAAGGCTGGAATAAAGGGCTCATAAAACCAAAACAGGGTATAAGATGAATACAGGAAGGACCAGAATGAACAATGAAAGAATGACAAGAGAAAATATTTAGAATGATAACCAACTCAAATACAAGATCTGGGGTAGTGGTTACCATGATATCCCTAAGGCTCCTGATCTGGATACCGGTCTTCACGTTCTGCTGCATCGTCTGGCGCCTCTGCTGCCATGATGTAACCTTGGCCTCTACTCTGATCTGATCTAGCTCTCATTCCCCTCTGCTGATGATTATATTGTTGAGGTGGAAATGGGGCTCTCGGGTCAACGGTCCTGGATTCCTCCTCAATGGCGGTGCTGGAAGTGCTGGAGCTGGACGTGCTGGGGCTGGAAGAGCTGGTCTGATCGGTGCCACATGTCCAAACTTCCTGTGTGGGCAATCCCTTAGCATATGCCTCCCTGACCCGCACACTAAACATAATCCCTTGGCCACTCGACAATCTCTCTTATAATGTCCGGGCCTGTGGCAGAAGTTGCATACAATCTGAGACAGAGGAGGTTGGAATGGTCTCTTCATCATCGGGCCATGGGTTGCCCTATCTGCATCCTCCTCATCCATCAACTCAAAAGGCCTCTTCTTGGCCTGGTTCCTCATCTGGTTCACCCTCTTCTTCTCCAATCCACGCTCCACTTCTCGAGCTATGGTGAGGACCTCTGAATATGTCTTCAGCTGCTGGGGCATCAAGAAAACTTGTAGGTCCATCTGTAAGCCCTGCTGGAATCTGCTTGCCCGCTTCTCTTCATCCGTCACCATATACGGAGCAAAGCGGCTGAGTCTGAGAAACTCCGCGGCATACTCATCCACGGACTTCTCCCACTGTTGAAGTCTGATGAACTGCTCTTCCATGTCCTTCTGAGCTGTGACAGGAAAGAATCTGTTGTAGAAGCTCTTGGAGAATGTGTCCCAAGTGACAGGCTTGTCCAATCTTGCCTCCTCAGCTAGCCACCAAGTTCTAGCTACATCCTTCAATTGAATCTTGGCGACCTCCACTTGGTTCTCCTTTGGTACTCTGGCTGCATTCAACAAGTCCGAGGTGTCGGTCAACCATTGCTCAGCATCCAAGGGTTTCTCTCCACCCGTGAATACAGCTGGTTGCAGCCGTCTGAAATCTGATATGTTCCCCGGCCTCTGTCCTTTAGGTGCTGCTAACTCTTGCCGGAGAAGTTCTGTCTGCTGCTGCTGGTTCTCCATCATCATCTGGACAACCCTCAGTATATCCACATTCTCTCCCACTGCTCCATTCGATGCTGGTCCAGAGTTGCTACGACCCGATCTTCTATCCATGCCTAGTTGATGAAGAATGACTGGAAAGTGATGGAAAAATGGAAGGATTTCAGGATATGAAGGAAGGAACCAAGAAGAACTAGATAATCAAGAAGGACTAGATGACTTTGTACATTGTAGTTGGCATTAGCAAATTACTAGAATTTGCCGCTTGATTGTACTATAGGTGGGAGAGCCCTAGCTCTGATACCAACCTGTAACGCCCCGATTCCACGGATACGGGGACGTCACTGCAACGTATATACGTAGGTCAGAAAGTGCCCCCACGTATATACGCTAAGCATAAAAGTACAAGCATGGGATCAGAGTACAACACAAAGCGTGGTATACATACATATGCCAACATAAAAGGTACATATACAAAGTCATCTCAGGATATGATAAACTATACATATTATATATGTCCTTTATCACAACCAAGTCCCAAAAGTAGAATATACAATAAAGATACAAAAAGCTCACGAGTAGGATGAAGATCCCGTGAGTCAAAAGAGGAGTCTGGCGCGAAAGAACTGGAACTAGGCTGCCAGCTTACAAGGAAAAGCTTGATCTACTGTGGACAGCTCCACTGCAATCCAAGCTTCAAGACCTGAACATACAAATCCAAGGGAGTCAGGACCTCCCAACAATGAACCGGCTATGTGCCAAGTGGCTAAGAGACAAGAATAGGGGTTAGAACACAAGAGTGGTATACAAGAACAGGTATAGCATAATCATGAAATAGGAAATGCAAGGTAAAGCTGATTACAGGCAAAAGTGATTGTATATGCTTAAGTCACGGTCCCATGAGACTAATACATCGAGGGGATAATCCAAACAAGGAAACCCTCATATATATACCTTTGTCTCATGCCACAGAAATCCCAAGCATATAGAATCACAGTTGCAAATCATATGACAGTCAAAACGGGAATATATAACAAGAATGATAAGAATCGTAACAAACATCAAAACAGGAATCATCACTGGAATCATGACATAACGAGTAGACTAGGAGTCATAACATAACAGGTCTCTATTATTATTATTACTCGTCTGACCCATATATCTAGGTATGTGCCCGGGTGTACATCCCATCACACATACATCCATATATAAGCTATCCGAGGTTTGTTAACGGAAGTGGATGGAGAACTGATAGAACTTCTTATAGTGGTTTCCATACACCTGGAACCGGCTTTGGAGGCCCAAAGTCCCCCTAACAGTAATATCATAACACTTACCGCCAGTATATATACATATATATATATATACTTTTATATCCCATCACTATAAGCAAGATATCATTCCGGCATCCATCACTTCCTCCCATACCCATACAAGTTGTAGCTTATTAGCATAATTATTAGTTACGGGAATAAACGGTCATAATAGGGATAGCCCAACAGATTCAAGAGGTGGCCCCCACCGTGTGGTGTGGCACTTTGTTCAATGTGGCACTTTGCTCTGTGGGAATGGATTCTAGAGGTGGACCCCACCGAGTATGGTGTGGCACTTAGTTCCATAACAATAACAACAATAGGACAGGGTTCTTGTAAACATAATAATCATAAAGTCAAGTATGTCATGCTGGGTGTGAAGTGATAGCATGACAAGTGGTGATATTGCAAACAACCAAACATAGTAAGAGATCGATATAGTCCGGGTCAGTCATGTTATAACAATAGGGTTTTGCCAAGTAGTGGCATGCCAGGTGGTCAAGTGATAACACATTGGAGGTCAGGTGATATACATGTGTTAAAAGGAAACATGAAACTGATAGTTCTGAATTATGGCAAGACAAGTAGAAACATAGGGACAATGCAGAGTTCGACGACCTCGAAGGGTCCGCCACGCATGGTATTCAATAAAGAAGCAAGAACATCACATGCATGGTACAAGCATCATAATGAAACAAGCAAATGTTTGGCAATACATAAACATAGAAATGTGAAGCGACAAGAGGTGATACACATCAAGTAATAGGTCATGAAGTACAAGTCATGAAGTACATGAACCAGGTATAAGATCCAAAGTTGAGAAAGAAATTAACTATAACAAACAGCCTAAGTTAGTCGACTAAGGTCAAGGGAATAGTCGACTAATAGAAGGGTTAGTCGACTAACAGTAGGGTCTAGTCGACTAAAACTGTGTAACAGAGAGTTGGGTTTCTGATTCAGGAAATGTTAGTCGACTAGGTTGGGAGGGGTAGTCGACTAATAGAAGGGTCAAGTCGACTAACAGACACTTAAGTCGACTAAATCTGTGATACAGAGAGTTAGGGTTTTGATTCAGGAAGAGGTAAGTCGACTAGGGTAAAAATAGTAGTCGACTAGTGGTCTCAAGTCGACTAATATCTAAGCTAAGTCGACTGGAGCCGAGAGTTGGGATTCTGGGATCATGGGGAAATTAGTCGACTAGGGTTAAGAGAGTAGTCGACTAGGCATCTCTAGTCGACTGGTAATAGGGACTAGTCGACTAAAACTGTGTAATCAGAAAAGGCTACGTTTCAGCTAAGGGTTTCTAGTCGACTAGGTTCTAGGTCAAGTCGACTAATCATGGTCGGGAAGCAGATTACAGAACAGAATTTGGTGATTGTTCTTGGTGACTAAAAATGTGATTTTTATGACATGTGAACACAAGATATGGAGATACAAGTATACTAGGAATGGAACAAGTCTTGGTGAGTAAAAATACTCACTTGGAAAGGCTTGATTGAAGCTCTACGAGTCCGGGAAGTTTGTGGTCGTCAAATTGATCCACCGTGATGAAATCGACGAAGAAGGAGACGATCCCAATCCAAGAGTTGTTGTTGAGGTGGAGGTGAAGACCTAGGTGATGCCCTTGAAGTTGGTGGTGGTGGAGTTGAAGAAGATGGTGGAGATTAGGGTTCTTGGTGAAGGTTAGATGGTGAAGAGAGTGAAAAAAGGAAGTAGAAATGTAAAGGGAAGTTTAAATAGGGATTTGATTTTGTGAAGGAGGTGTAATTTAGATAGAAGAGATGGGCTTTATTGCAAAAAGGGGAGGTGAGGTGTCTCCTTTGGCCACACTTGGCCGGCCATGGGAGAGAGAGAAAAAGATGGGCATTTAATGAGGAAGTAGGTGAGGAAGTGTGTGGAGTTGGAATTTTTGGAAAAGATTAGAATTTTGAAAAATGGAAAAACTTGTGGTTGTGGAGAAAAGAAATAAAGGAAAAGGAAAAGAAAAGAAATATAAAGAAGAAGATATTTTCTCTTGAACTCAAATGAAACTGTTGAATAGACAGATACCCGGGTTAAGGTCAAAGATGTGGAAATCATTTCGGAAAATACCGAAATCGTCCGAAATTCAAGTATCTCGGAACGACTCGAAATAATTACCAAAAATCAATAATAGTATATAAAGACCAATAGTGAAATCCGTTTGAAGAAATACTTTATAGTTTTAAAACTAAAAATCCCGGAATCAGTTACCTACCGACTCCGTTGGAATTTTCATAAAATCATAAAATTCTCAGAAAAGTATTTAAGTAGGAAATGTAATTCTAAAAGATAAAGTCTAAAGGACCATCATGAAATTCTAAACAGTTGAGAATTAAAAATCTGGGAATCGGTCAGCGGCACTGGCCGACACCGGTTTTGAAGAAATTCAATTTAATCCAAGAAAAATTCAGAAAATCACAGAAAATCTAATATATTGGAAAATAATATTTGAAACTGAAATCGGTCAAATCTAATCACCGGAAAGGCCAAATCGAATAATATACTATAATCGGGTCTTCGGTTCAGACTAGGGCTGACTCCGAATCCACGAATCCAATTCCAAGACAAAACAATCATACAAGGAATTCATAATACAGATTAAATACAGGAAAACAAATCAAAAAAAAATACGATCGAAAATCTGAATACGCAACTAAGTACGTATTCCGGGTACGGGGTATTACAATTTGTCCCAGAAGAGAGTTGTTTGCTAGCTTTGTGAAGCTGAATGGCGATTTGATGTCCGTGGGAACAATCATATATGCTGGTTGGTTGGTAAGGGTACAATTCATATCAGGATGTATATTGGGACATTAAGAGAGTTAAAGGAGGTGAGATATATCTCTCGTATGACGAAGAACTTGATTTCCGTTGGAGCTTTAGAAGCGGAGGGCCTCAGAGGGACTCTTGAAGAAGGCGTTCTCAAGATGTCTAGCGGCGTGTAAGTTGTTCTGAAGGACATTAGACGCAACAATGTGTACTACTTGATGGATAGTGCAGTTACTGGATTGGCATCTTCAGGACAGTTGGATGACGTTTCTACAAGATCATGGCACAGTGGGCACGGACAAGTGGCTTGAAGTCAGATCAAGAATTGGGAGGTGCATTGTCCTGTCATTTGAAAGCACGTGACAATAGTGTTTTAGACAAGAAGAAGGTGAAATTCGGCACCGATACTCACCATTTGCATAGTCTTCTTGAGTTGGTTCACGTGGATGTTTGGGTCTTACCAAGATGCATCACTTGGAGGACATCAGTGCTTTGTCTCAATTGTAGATGATTAATTTAGGGGTTGTTGGGAACTATGAGACAGAGAGTTGAAGCTCTAGAGTTGATGAAATAGAAGAATCTGATGGAAAATCAGACAGGTAGGAAGATCGATGTGCTCTATTATGATCATGTTGAGGAGTATAAGGATTTTTTCTTGCAATTTGGTCAGAACAATGGTATTGAGATCCACTTCACAGATGGGAAAGATGGTGCAGCCAGAGAGGTGAGCCGTGCCTTGCTGAAAACGGTTCGGTATTTATTGTCTAATGCATTGTTGGACATATTGTTTTGGGCTGAGGTGATTGAATATACTAGTCATCTCTTGAATAGGCTACCAACGACTGTGATTAGAGATAAGACTCCTTTGGAGATTTGGTTAGGTGGAGCTACTCGTGATCATGGTTCACTTAGAGTATTTGGTTGTCCGGCATATGTTGATGTCAAGAAAGACATGTTAGACTCTAAGGTGATTAAATTAGTGTTTTTGAGATACAAAGAAGACTTGAAAGACTACAAGTTATGGGATCTGAAAAATAAAGAGTTTGTCTCGAGCAGACATGTCACATTGGATTAGGCTTCAATGGTGAAGCCTACCGTCTCCCAGCAGATGGAGACAATGAAGACCAAATCAGAAGGGTGGAGGTTGATGCTACTCTACATTGTCCAGTTGGTTCAGTATCATCTGGGATTCAATCGGTCGTGACACCGGTTGGAGATCGAGTAGCTAATATGAATATTGAGCATGTTGAAAAAGATGGTTTAGATGCAGCTAGAGGACCAAAGTGAATCCGCGAAGATGGGCTGTAAAGAAGCATGTATCTCATGTTGACGAGGTTCTTATGACTCGGCCAGTTGGGTGTGTTGCTGCAAGGGAGTTGGTTTGGGATTGGTGGAGCTCATATGAATGAATTATGAGAAGCTTGGTCTTTTGGGCAGAGGGTACATACGCAACCGTGATGGCGCAATCGTTTGGTGGTGCGGCCCGTATGAAGTTATTTGGGTTATTAGGTTCTCGAGAATTGACAATGAAAACTGAAATTTAGACTTCACGTAGAGGTAAAGAGTTGGACTTCACGTAGAGATGAAGAGTTGTGATCTCGATGAACATTTGATCTTCCGGTGAGAAGATAGTTGAGTTTGCATAAGGGGTCATGCATCCAGTTTGTTGAACTGAAGTTGGTTATATAGTGTGCTCTATTCAGATTTGGTTGGACTATCTTGAGGTCATTTGGATTGGAGTGTCGGTTAGTATTTGAGTCATTGTTGGCTCATGTTGGGTTCTTCTTGAGGTCATTTGAATGGTTTTCCATTCAGTTGCTGAGTTGGAGACACGTTCGCTGGTCGGCTCATATGGTGTTGATTCTCTTCGGTAGAGTATTGGGAATGCATGTATGGTGCATTCCGTTTGGTTGACTGAGCTGAAATTTAGAATATTTACAATTGATATTGGAGTTTAGAGAGAGTTGCCTGAGGGGACGATAAACTCAATTTGGATCTGGTGTGATCATTTGAAATCAATTGTAAGTGTGCTGGCGATTCGTTTTGGAACCGGTTGGTCTGCTCAACCAAGTCCAGATCTTGTGTCGATTTCGACGAGATCATGTGTCAATTTCGCCCGGAGCGCTTAAGCTGAGATCGTTTGCCGATTTCGTAGAGATTGTGTGTCAATTTCGCCAGGTGTTCTGTAACGCCCCGATCCCAATGATACGGGAACGTTACTGCAACGCATATACGTAGGTCAGATGGTGCCCCCACGTATATACGCTAAGCATTAAGTACAACAAGTATCAGAGTACAACACACAGCGTGGTATATTCATATGCCAACTTACAAAAGATAAATACAAAGTTATACAAGTTATGATAAGCAATATCACTTTACAAGTGTCCTTTATCACAACCCAAGTCCAAAAGAACGATATACAACCAAAAATACAAAACGCTCACGAAATGGATGGAGATCCCGTGAACCAAAAGGAAGAGTCTGGCACGATAGGACTAGAGCCGGTCAGCCTGCTCACAAAGATAAGCCGGTCCTCCGTGGAAGGCTCCACTTCGACCCAGGCCTCGGAATCTGAATATGCAAATCCAAAGGGTCAAGACATATAATAACAAATAAAAGATAGTCAAGTGACATAAGGATCATGAATAAAGGTAATGAAGTTACAATAAATAGCAATGAATAACAAGCGATGTAAACTCAATAAGGTAAGATCATATGCAACAAATCTACAATTAACGGCTTATTATTATTACTTATCTTACTGTGATATCTAGCTATGTGACCCAGCGTCCCAGAGCACATAGATCCATATCCTAGTGAAACAAGGTTGTTATTGGAAACAGCGGTTGTATCGACGAACTATGTTTACAGTGGGTCCCGTGCATGCCCGGGACCACGGCCCAGTATTGTTCCGTTGCTTGAAGACGGAACCTGCCGCTAGGCTAACAGGAGGGTCTTATGTATGCCCTTGTCATGACAGTAAACAGGAAAGGGAGGAAGCACTCCCCTCGGTCCCCTGGAGTACCGCAGGTAAGACCGGAAACATGGTGCACATCCTAATACCACTGTAAACACGAACACATATCGATATCCGCATATTTCCCCCTGACCCATGTGTAAGTTGGTGCATTTTATGTAAGAGTCCGGTGTATCATGCTTTGTTTTAAGAGATGGCATGATAGGTGGTGATGTTGCTATTTAACATGCCATGAAACGAATATATACAATAACAAGTCATGAGGCAATAGGAGATGCATCCATTCAGTTATATGTCATGTAGTACTAGTATTGAAGCATGAACAAGCAGGAAATAATACACATGTAACAAGTATAGGTACTAAATTTAGAACAGAAATTAACTATGACACACAGCCAGGATTAGTCGACTAGGGGTAATGGTTAGTCGACTAATAGGGTTTCTAGTCGACTAGGAGTTTGGATTGATCGACTAAAACTGGGATACAGAGTGTTGGAATTCTGTTTCAGTGCATGCTAGTCGACTAGGGTAAGAGGGTTAGTCGACTAATAGGAAGTACTAGTCGACTAACAGATATTTCGGTCGTCTAGATCTGTGATACAGAAAGTTGGTTTTTCTGGTCCAGGATGGATTAGTCGACTAGGTGGATTCAGGAGTCGACTAATATGGGTTTCCAGAGAGTTTATTAGTCGACTGATATTTTTGGTCAAGTCGACTAATGCTGTGTCTTCCAGAAAAACTAAATTTCAGCTAAGTGTTCTAGTCGACTAGGTCTTAGGGTAAGTCGACTAATAGTGGGGAAAATCAGTGTACAGGACAGAAATTCTGAAAACGTGTTTGATGGCTAAATTCCTGGTTTTAGGTGACCTATGTGTACAAGAAGTGTAAACACAGTGCTCTAAGGCTAATACAAGTCTTGGTGAGTGAATTACTCCCTTGGAATGGTTGGATTTGAGCTTAGATGACCTAAAAATAGGATTTTTAGTGTGCAAGTGAACAAAGATTTCTACTTCAAGTATGTGATGTGTGAACTAGGTCTTGGTGAGTAAGAACTCACCCGGAGGGGTCAAATCTGAAGCTTGATCCAAGGATGGAGGTGTTGGCTCCAATCCACAACTTGTAGTTGAAGCTAGGTTGAAGGATTCTCCCTTGGAGTTGCCTTGATGAAGCCTTGGGTGAATCTCTTGTGATCTTGAGGTGGAAGTGAAGGGATTGGGTGCTTGGAGTTAGGGTTTAGTTGTGGAAGGAGGAGATCTTGGAGCTTCTCTTCTCTTGTTGAAGTGAAAGAGAGAAAAAAGAGTAATTTGCAAATGAATAGGAATTTATAGTTTGGGATTTTTGTAAAGGGGTTGGGATTTTGATGGATGAGAGGGACTTTTGTGTAAAAAGGGGGGTGAGGTGAGTGTCCTCTCCTTGGCCACTTGGCCGGCTGTGGGAGAGGGAGAGAGTGAGTGGGGTTAGGTGAAGTGTGAGTGGGAAATGAGGTGGAAATGAAGTGGAAAAGGAATTTTGCAAATTTTGGAAAAATGCCCGAAATTCAAGTATTTTGGAATGGTCTGAAAATTTTACCAAAAATCAAGAATAAGATTTTAAGACTCATGGTGAAATTCGTTTGAAGAAATAATTTGTAGTTTTAAAGTTAAAAATCCCGGAATCAGTCACCTGCCGACTCAGTTGGGATTTTCATAAATTCGTAAAATCTCCAGAAAAAGAGTGTAGGTTGAAAACATGATTCTAAGGAATAATGCCTAAAGGACCATCTAGAAATTCCTAACTGTTTGTGAGTTAAAAATCCTGGAATCGGTCAGCGGCACTGGCCGACACCGGTTTCGGAGAAATTCATTTTAATTCCAGAAAATTCCAGAAAATCACATAAAATCTAAAATATTGAAAAATGATATTTGAAATTAAAATCGGTCAAATACGGAAGGTACATCGGAAAATGCGGTCAAAGGACTGAATACGTAACTAGGCACGTATTCCGGGAGAGGGGTATTACAATCTACCCACCTTACAAAAATTTCGTCCTCGAAATTTCATAAGGTGAAAGATAACAGGAAAAGCAACAGATAGATATGGATACAAGGAAAGATAACGGTAAAGAAGAGTAGAAGAAAAGAGTCTTACCCAATCAAGATGTGAAAAGTTGAGGATAACGCTCCCGGATAACGTCCTCACGCTCCCAAGTGGCCTCTCCTGGCGCATGCCTGTTCCATGACACCAATACCAATGGAATAGCTCTGTTCTTCAGTGTCTTGACACTCCTATCCAGAATGGCCAACGGCTGCTCTTGGTATGATAAATCCGGTTGTAGCTCCAGCTCGGAATGATCCAGAATATGGCTGTCATCCCTGACATACTTCCTCAACTGAGACACGTGGAAGACATTATGCACCCCGTCCAAAGATGGCGGTAATGCCAATCTATAGGACACATCTCCCACACGATCCAGGATCTCGAATGGGCCAATATACCTTGGACTTAGCTTCCCACGAGTACCGAACCGGATCACTCCCTTGGTAGGTGATATCCTCAAGAAGACATGATCTCCAACCTGGAACTCCAATGGCCTTCTCCGAGTGTCTGCCCAACTCTTCTGCCTACTCTGAGCAGCCCTGAGATTATTTCTGATAACCCTGACTTTCTCTGTAGTCTGCATCAGAATCTCTGGTCCCAAAAGACTCCTCTCACCGACTTCATCCCAACAAATCGGTGATCGGCACTTCCTACCATACAATGTCTCAAAGGGTGCCATCTTAATACTTGCCTGGTAGCTGTTGTTATATGAAAACTCAGCCAAGTGAAGATGGTCTTCCCAAGATCCCCCAAAGTCAATCATGCAAGCCCTCAACATATCTTCAAGGATCTGGATAGTCCTCTCAGATTGTCCGTCTGTCTGAGGATGATAAGAAGTACTGAATTTCAGACGAGTTCCCAGACTTTCTTGGAGACTCTCCCAGAAATGAGATCTGAATCTGGTGTCTCTATCTGACACAATACTAACTGGAACTCCATGCAGACGAACCACCTCCTTCATATACTTATCTGCCAGAACCTCTGTAGACTGGCCTACCCTGAATGGTATGAAGTGAGCTGACTTGGTGAGGCGATCAACTATCACCCACACCGCATTATTACCCCTGGGACTCCGAGGTAATGCCGTCACGAAGTCCATGGTGATGTGCTCCCATTTCCACTCGGGTATCGGCAAAGGTTGAAGAAGTCCAGCTGATCTCTGATGCTCGATCTTTATCTGCTGGCAAACCAAGCACTTAGCAACAAACTGGGCTATCTCCCTCTTCATGGCATTCCACCAAAAGTGCTTCTTCAGATCCTGGTACATCTTGTTTCCCCCAGGGTGTATAGAATACGCTGAACTGTGTGATTCCTCCAAAATCTTCTGTCTGACTTCTCCTCGGGGAACACAAAGTCTATCTCCAAAATACAATGCACCATCTGGTGAATGCAGATATCCGACCTCAATCCAGCCTCCACCTGAGCTCTGAATGTCTGCAATCTGGGGTCCTCCTTCTGAGCTTCCTTGATCTCCTCTATCAATGATGACTGGATCTGTAAAGCCATGAACTGCCCGGCCTTATCACCTCCTTGCACTAACATCAAATCCAATCTGATGAATTCCTGAATCAACTCCCTCTGCTGTGTGAGGTGGACTAGCACTCTGTTCTCCGGCATCCTGCTCAGTGCATCAGGAACTGTATTGACTTTGCCTGGATGATACTGCAAGTCAATATCATAGTCCGCCATAAGCTCCAACCACCTCCTCTGCCTCATATTCAACTCCTTCTGTGAGAAAATATACTTGAGGCTCTTGTGGTCTGTGTATATCAACACTTTGTCTCCCAGAAGGTAGTGTCTCCAGATCTTCAAAGCAAATATCACAGCTGCCAACTCCAAGTCATGAGTTGGGTAGTTCCTCTCATGAGGCTTCAACTGCCTAGATGCATATGCTATAACATGATCATGTTGCATAAGCACACACCCCAGGCCTTTACCTGATGCATCACAGAAAATGACCATCCCTCCTCTTCCTGAAGGAGTCCTCAAGATTGGAGCTGAAATAAGCCTCTGCTTCAACTGCTCAAATGCTGCATCACATTCTTCTGTCCATATGTATCTCTCCCCTTTTCTGGTGAGCCTGGTCAACGGAGCTGCAAGTCTAGAGAAATCCTGGACAAAGCGCCTGTAATATCCGGCTAGTCCAAGAAAGCTCTTTATCTCAGTCATCGTCTTCAGAACTGGCCAATTCTGCACTGCCTGGACTTTACTGGGATCAACTGAAATTCCTTCTGCTGAAACTATGTGTCCAAGGAAAGCTATGCTGTCCAACCAGAATTCACACTTGCTCCTTTTGGCATGAAGCTGCTCCTGCTGGAGGGTCTGCAACGCAATCCTCAAGTGCTCTGCATGCTCCTTCTCATTCCTTGAATAGATCAGGATGTCATCTATGAATACAACTACAAACTGATCTAGGTAAGGGGAGAACACTCGATTCATCAAATCCATGAAAACCGCAGGGGCATTGGTGACTCCGAAAGGCATAACTAGAAATTCATAGTGGCCATAACGGGTCCTGAATGCCGTCTTCGGAACATCCTCCTTCTTCACCCTCAGCTGATGGTAACCCGACTGCAAATCTAACTTAGAAAATACACGGGCTCCATGAAGCTGATCAAACAAGTCATCAATCCGGGGTAAGGGATACTTGTTCTTGATGGTGACCTTGTTCAACTCTCTATAATCAATACAAAGCCTCTTACCACCATCCTTCTTGTTCGCCAAGAGCACTGGAGCTCCCCATGGTGAAGTGCTTGGCCGAATCAATCCCTTGTCCGAATACTCCTGCAGTTGCTTCTTCAGGATCTCCAACTCCGTCGGTGCCATCCTGTACGGAGCCTTGGATATAGGAGCTGTCCCTGGAACTGTATCAATGGAGAACTCCACTATCCTCTCCGGTGGAAGTCCTGAAATCTCAGCAAAGACTCCTGGAAATTCATCCCACACTGGCACTCCCTTCAGAACCTCCGAAGTGGTCATCTGAATCTCCTTCTTAGCAGGCTTCACCTCTCCACTAAACTGGAACTCCGGCTGATGCGGGATTCTGAAATTGATCTTCCTCCCTCTACAGTCGATCACCGCATAGTACTGACTGAGCCAGGTCATGCCTAAGATTACGTCGTACCCTTTGGTGTCTAGTACGAGCATATCTATGGCCAAGGTCTTCCCACAAAGTTCCACTGGACAGTCAGCACAAACTCTAGAAGATATAACTACCCCATTCCCGGTACTTATCTCCCACTTGTGGTCTAAAGCCTTAGCAGGTATGGAATGAACAGCCACAAAATGGTCGGAGATATAACAGTGGGATGCACCCGAATCGAAGAGAGCGAGAACAGGTATAGAATGAACTCTGATGTTACCTGTAATCACCTCCTCTGAAGCCTCAGCCTCCTCTGCTGTCAGGTTGTAGGCCTGACCTCTGCCACGCCCTGCTGCTGTCCGGGCTCCTCTCTGCACTGGGCGAGCAACATGCGGTGGAGGAAGGGGAAGAGCTCTCCTCATCACTGGTCCCTGGTGCCTCTGCCCAACTGGCCCTGGTAGTGCCCTCTGTCCATTCTGCCCTTGAGGTGCCGGCAAGGTTTGATTAGCAAACCCCATTCTCCTGTGCGGACAGGTCTCCACGGCATGGTCTCGTGCTCCACACACCAAACACCATCCGTTTGCCCTCCTGCAATCCTGCTGAGAGTGTCCTGGTTTCTGGCAGAAATTGCAGATAAGACCTGGTCGAGCCACCTGGTAAGGAACTGCCCTGAATGGTTGCCTGGCCTGGACCTTCGCTGCTCTGGATGGTCCTCCTCTGCCCACCGGCACAAACGGCCTCTTCATGGCCTGGTTCTCTTGCTTCTTCTGAAACCCACGCTCCACCTCTCGAGCGATGGTGAGAACCTCAGCATAGGTCTTCAGCTGCTGGGGCATCAGAAACATCTGGATCTCCATCTGTAAACCCTGCTGAAACCTGTTTGCCCTCTTCTCTTCATCTGACACCATGTAAGGGGCAAAGCGACTCAGCCTGAGAAATTCTGCAGCATACTCATCTACGGATCTGTCCCCTGTTGAAGCCTGATGAATGCTCCTCCATGTCCTTCTGAGCAGTGGCGGGAAAGAACCTGCTATAAAAGCTCTTGGAGAACGTATCCCAAGAGATAGGCTTCTTCAAGCGAGCCTCCTCTGCAAGCCACCAAGTCCTGGCTATGTCCTTCAGCTGGATCTTTGCAACCTCCACTTGGTTCTCCTTAGGCACCCTGGCGGCGTTCAGCAGATCGGTGGTGTCTGTTAACCACTGTTCAGCCTCCAATGGCCTCTCGACTCCCGTGAATACGGCCGGCTGTAGCCGTCGGAAGTCTGAGATGCTCCCCGGCTTCTGCTCCTTCGGGGCTGCCAACTCCTGCCTGAGGAGCTCAGTCTGCTGATGCTGATTCTCCATCTGCTGTTGCTGGTTTCCCAGCATAGTCTGAATGATCCTCAGGATATCAGCACCCTCTCCTCCTACGGGTCCATTTGGTACTTGCCCGACATTGTTGCGACCCGAACGTCTCTCCATACCGAAAGGGATAAGATCTAGAATGGAAACAAAGGGAAGGAGTTTAGGATACGAGGAGTGAATCAAGGACGAAGTCAAGAAGGACTATATAACTTTGTACATTGTAGTTGGCATTAGCAAATCACTAGAATTTGCCACTTGGTTGTACTTTTAGGTTTGAGAGCCTAGGCTCTGATACCAACCTGTAACGCCCCGATCCCAATGATACGGGAACGTTACTGCAACGCATATACGTAGGTCAGATGGTGCCCCCACGTATATACGCTAAGCATTAAGTACAACAAGTATCAGAGTACAACACACAGCGTGGTATATTCATATGCCAACTTACAAAAGATAAATACAAAGTTATACAAGTTATGATAAGCAATATCACTTTACAAGTGTCCTTTATCACAACCCAAGTCCAAAAGAACGATATACAACCAAAAATACAAACGCTCACGAAATGGATGGAGATCCCGTGAACCAAAAGGAAGAGTCTGGCACGATAGGACTAGAGCCGGTCAGCCTGCTCACAAAGATAAGCCCGGTCCTCCGTGGAAGGCTCCACTTCGACCCAGGCCTCGGAATCTGAATATGCAAATCCAAAGGGTCAAGACATATAATAACAAATAAAAGATAGTCAAGTGACATAAGGATCATGAATAAAGGTAATGAAGTTACAATAAATAGCAATGAATAACAAGCGATGTAAACTCAATAAGGTAAGATCATATGCAACAAATCTACAATTAACGGCTTATTATTATTACTTATCTTACTGTGATATCTAGCTATGTGACCCAGCGTCCCAGAGCACATAGATCCATATCCTAGTGAAACAAGGTTGTTATTGGAAACAGCGGTTGTATCGACGAACTATGTTTACAGTGGGTCCCGTGCATGCCCGGGACCACGGCCCAGTATTGTTCCGTTGCTTGAAGACGGAACCTGCCGCTAGGCTAACAGGAGGGTCTTATGTATGCCCTTGTCATGACAGTAAACAGGAAAGGGAGGAAGCACTCCCCTCGGTCCCCTGGAGTACCGCAGGTAAGACCGGAAACATGGTGCACATCCTAATACCACTGTAAACACGAACACATATCGATATCCGCATATTTCCCCCTGACCCATGTGTAAGTTGGTGCATTTTATGTAAGAGTCCGTTGTATCATGCTTTGTTTTAAGAGATGGCATGATAGGTGGTGATGTTGCTATTTAACATGCCATGAAACGAATATATACAATAACAAGTCATGAGGCAATAGGAGATGCATCCATTCAGTTATATGTCATGTAGTACTAGTATTGAAGCATGAACAAGCAGGAAATAATACACATGTAACAAGTATAGGTACTAAATTTAGAACAGAAATTAACTATGACACACAGCCAGGATTAGTCGACTAGGGGTAATGGTTAGTCGACTAATAGGGTTTCTAGTCGACTAGGAGTTTGGATTGATCGACTAAAACTGGGATACAGAGTGTTGGAATTCTGTTTCAGTGCATGCTAGTCGACTAGGGTAAGAGGGTTAGTCGACTAATAGGAAGTACTAGTCGACTAACAGATATTTCGGTCGTCTAGATCTGTGATACAGAAAGTTGGGTTTTCTGGTCCAGGATGGATTAGTCGACTAGGTGGATTCAGGAGTCGACTAATATGGGTTCCAGAGAGTTTATTAGTCGACTGATATTTTTGGTCAAGTCGACTAATGCTGTGTCTTCCAGAAAAACTAAATTTCAGCTAAGTGTTCTAGTCGACTAGGTCTTAGGGTAAGTCGACTAATAGTGGGGAAAATCAGTGTACAGGACAGAAATTCTGGAAACGTGTTTGATGGCTAAATTCCTGGTTTTAGGTGACCTATGTGTACAAGAAGTGTAAACACAGTGCTCTAAGGCTAATACAAGTCTTGGTGAGTGAATTACTCCCTTGGAATGGTTGGATTTGAGCTTAGATGACCTAAAAATAGGATTTTTAGTGTGCAAGTGAACAAAGATTTCTACTTCAAGTATGTGATGTGTGAACTAGGTCTTGGTGAGTAAGAACTCACCCGGAGGGGTCAAATCTGAAGCTTGATCCAAGGATGGAGGTGTTGGCTCCAATCCACAACTTGTAGTTGAAGCTAGGTTGAAGGATTCTCCCTTGGAGTTGCCTTGATGAAGCCTTGGGTGAATCTCTTGTGATCTTGAGGTGGAAGTGAAGGGATTGGGTGCTTGGAGTTAGGGTTTAGTTGTGGAAGGAGGAGATCTTGGAGCTTCTCTTCTCTTGTTGAAGTGAAAGAGAGAAAAAAGAGTAATTTGCAAATGAATAGGAATTTATAGTTTGGGATTTTTGTAAAGGGGTTGGATTTTGATGGATGAGAGGGACTTTTGTGTAAAAAGGGGGGTGAGGTGAGTGTCCTCTCCTTGGCCACTTGGCCGGCTGTGGGAGAGGGAGAGAGTGAGTGGGGTTAGGTGAAGTGTGAGTGGGAAATGAGGTGGAAATGAAGTGGAAAAGGAATTTTGCAAATTTGGAAAAATGCCCGAAATTCAAGTATTTTGGAATGGTCTGAAAATTTTACCAAAAATCAAGAATAAGATTTTAAGACTCATGATGAAATTCGTTTGAAGAAATAATTTGTAGTTTTAAAGTTAAAAATCCCGGAATCAGTCACCTGCCGACTCAGTTGGGATTTCATAAATTCGTAAAATCTCCAGAAAAAGAGTGTAGGTTGAAAACATGATTCTAAGGAATAATGCCTAAAGGACCATCTAGAAATTCCTAACTGTTTGTGAGTTAAAAATCCTGGAATCGGTCAGCGGCACTGGCCGACACCGTTTTCGGAGAAATTCATTTTAATTCCAGAAAATTCCAGAAAATCACATAAAATCTAAAATATTGAAAATGATATTTGAAATTAAAATCGGTCAAATACGGAAGGTACATCGGAAAATGCGGTCAAAGGACTGAATACGTAACTAGGCACGTATTCCGGAGAGGGGTATTACATGTTCATTGGAGTTCGGATCAGATTTGAAAAATTTCACCGAGGTGGAGAATGTAGAGAGAGGGTAAATACAGAAGATAGAGTTTTTTTAACTCTATGACATGCTTCGGTCGACCGGGCAGTCGACCAACATGCACAAGGCTTGGATCAGTTGACCGCTTGGTCGACCAGAGTTAATTGAGAGGAGAGAAACCCAAAATGTTGGTCGACCGACAAATCCAGTAAGTCCTGCAAGATTGCAGGATTTTGCGCGGTCCACCGCACACTTGGGTCGGTTGACCAGAGTCGGGTCAAAGGTGATCCTGGACCCGAACTGCTGTGAATTTTGGGATTTTTTTCTCCTCCCTATAAATAGAGGATGTAATCCACTTTTAGGGTTGGTTGATTTCTGCGAGTGTTCTTGAGTGATCCATGTGTAATCCTCTTAGGATCTTGTATAAATCATCAATAGATCTCTCTCTTCTGTCCTGAGGATGTAGGCATCTTGACGAACCTCGTAAATCTCTGTCTCCCTCTCTTTGTGTGTGCGTTTATGCATCTAGAGTTTGTGTTCTTGGCATGCTCCAGTCCCAACAAACACATTTTCTTCAGTTGATACCCATCTTTCTCTATTAAACTATGGGGTTGTTTGTTTCGTTGTAAAAGTCGTAAAAGGCCGTAATTCGTAAATGGCTTACAACCCAATTACAACTACGGCATTTTTTTGGACCGTAATTTGTAAAAGACTTACGCAACTCAACTACCACTCACTTGCAACTCAATTACTACTCACTTACAGCTCACTTAAAATTAATTTTGTGGTTATGCAAAGTTATATTATTTTTTTATGTTAATATTAATTTTTTTAATATTTAACATTTTAGTATTTATTTACAATATTAAAACTTTTTAAATCACCAAATAGTTAATTTTATGGTCAACTTTTCCACTTACGACTTTCACGTTACGACAACCAAACACTATAAAACATAATACACTTTCTCACTTACAACTTTATATTATTAACCAAACACCGTAAAATTTACATGCGTATAACTCATTTACAACTGTAAAAAACTTTACCAATTATGATTTACAAATTAGGGCCAATTATGATAACTAAACAGACCCTATCTAGATGTTCATTTCAGGGTTTCTCACAAAATGGCACCTCACGGCCTTGTGTTTCTTCTCCTTTTAACTGATCAGTTAGCAGCTCAAAGTTATCACAACATAAGCTTAGGCACCACCTTTGCTTCCGTCTCTGCACCAACTTCATGGCTCTCCCCATCCGCAAATTTTGCCTTTGGATTCCGTCCCTTGAAACAAACCCAACTCTGTTCCTCCTCTCAGTCTGGTTCAACAAAATTGGTAATGAAACCGTAGCCTGCCCCGCAAATGGAGTCAGCTCCATCGCAGACGGATCAAAAGCTGAGCTAACTTCCAGTGGACAGCTCTCCCTTAAAGACCTGACAGGCAAAGAAACATGGAATGCCGGTGTCAGCAAAGCTTCTCATGCTTCAATGCTCGATACAGGAAACTTTGTGCTTTATTCTGCAGAAGCTGACATAATATGGCAGAGCTCCGACCATCCGACTGATACTATTTTGCCTGGCCAAGTACTGAAGCAAGGAGCTCAAATACATGCACGGCTTTTAGACAGTGATCACTGGCCGGGACGTCTTGAGTTAAAGTTGCCAAAGAATGGGAACTTGTGTTGCATCCTCTAGCTTATCCAACTAAGCTGAAGTATGATGTTTATTGTAACAGTGGAACTTCTGGGTCTGGAATCAAGCTGATCTTCAACGAGTCTGGCAACATCTACCTTTCCTTTAGGAACAACAGCCAGGATTCTGTGATATCTATGCCGATCCTGCCTGATAATTATTACCAAAGTGCGACACTTGATCCGGATGGTGGTTTCAGCTATCTTAAAATTAAGGTGTTTACCTTGTGGAGTTATTTGATAGTATTTTGCCATTTCATCTATGAGTATATTCACACATTAATTTTTACAGACTTGTTAATTATTGGAACTGTAATACCTTTGTTAACCACTAATCTTTCATTTCAAGAATGGTATGCATAACCTTTTTTCTCACATTTTTCTACATTTCTCTTTCTCTACATCTACTTCTAGTTTAAGAGAATTTTGGAGAGATACCCCTAGGTTGCATCCATTTAAACTGCATATCTAATATAACAAATCTAAGCTCTAAGTTGTTGGGGTTGTGTCTCTCATTCGGTTGAGCACCATATTGACTTTGTGAGGTTCCTCTACATGTATAAAATTGTTTTGCTGCAAGTCAGCTGCCCACTTGTATGAAACAAATATGAAATAGCCCTTAGAAAGTGGCTTCTAATGCATGAGAAAAGATTTGAAACTCTGACATATTGTTTGAAACAAATTCCTTCATCACTACACCAATAGTAAAGTATTTGACTAATTGTTATATAAAGATAGACTTGCTCCCTTCATAATCCTTCCCGGCAGAATCTGATGATGAACAATTCACTTCAAAGGATCCATCTGTTTAGGTTGATTTACATTATTTTGAGCACTGAAAAATCAAAACAAGTGATTTAATATTTTTGGACCTATGCGTGAAGTAGGCATAAAATGAACTGTTGAAAATAGCAAGTTGTTTATTTTGCACTCTAGAGAGATTAAAAACCAGCAAAAAATTAGTGGACAAGTACTTATGATCCAAGGTCTAGATTTTTTAGTTTTTATGCTTGATCCAAGCAACTTGCCACTTTCAACCATTAGATTTTGGACTTGTCTCTTGCGCGAAGATGAGTACGTTTTTCAATCTTGAGGATGAACCGGATGCTTTAGGCCGGGTTCAAGGTCGAGCCAGAGAGAGGGAATTGATTCTAATGCTCTTGAGTCTCTACGAAGTTGGATTACAGAGAATGTGTATCGTATTCAATATTTCCAGAGCTGAAGTCGAGGCAAAACATTGCAAAAACTTTTCAATTAAAAAGTTGGCAACGTTATTGACTTGAATGATAACAAAAGGCGGGATTTATATGAACTAGACCTAGCTGCTGGAAGTCCTCCCAATTCTCGTATATTTTACTTCTTCCTTTGGGATTTGATTTTGATTCTCTTTGTATGCTAAATTGTTTTATATTCTATTTGAAGTACATGTGTGCAATTTGGATTTGGAATTTTTTTTAAAAAATTTCAGATAATGATCATGCTATCACAAGAAAGAATGTGCCAGGTGTTAGAATTTTGTCTTGTTTTCAAGAGGAGATGATGGTTCAAGAACATTTAATCGAGTTGGAGAAAATGATGGCTTGAAGTAAGAAGAAGCAAACCATGCAGATGCTGATTAGCCGACTATAAAGTCTATAAGTCGACTAACACATAAGCCTAGTCACTAGGGCAGCTACAAAGGCATAAACAGAGAAGGAGCAGGTTACAGTCGTCGACTATATATATGTATTAATCGACTAATATCAGGAATTAGTCGACTAATCATATGGACTAGTCGACTAATAAGGGACATTTTCTGAAGCAGAATTAGTTTACTTTTTAGGCACCGATTTTTTTTCTGGTTGAGTACGAATATGACCAGTTTCTATTCAATGAAGGATTTGTTTTTAAAGTTTAATGGGTCTAGAATTCTTCAAAATCAAGGAGATAAACTCCTAATATGATTGATTAAGATTTTTCAAGTATCTAAAGGCCAAGATCATCTCATAGTCTAAATAGGAGCTGTTTTGTAAAATCCTATAAATAAAAATTATAACCCAGCATTGATCTAAATCTAATCTCAAGGAGAAAAAGTGGAGAATACTAAGGAGATCAGAAGGAAGTCAAGAAGGAGAGGAGTAAGGTAAATGTGCATAAAGATAAGATAATACTTTTGTAATCTAGGTCCAGCTTAAGGAGGAAGGTGAACACTCTTATTGCATCAAGAGGAAGGTTAGATCTCTTGTATCAAGTTATTAATAAAGCTCTCTCAAGTTCTTTTTCCGTAGACGTAGGTCAAATTTGGGTCAAACCACGTTAAATTCTCATGTTTTTTTTTATTACTCTTTTGTCTAAGTATTGTTTGTTTGCTTTACAACAGTTTTTCTTTTACAAGTATTCTCATATTGTCAAGTTCCGCCAACAAACAAATCAGATCTCAGATAAGTTTTAAACTGTGTATCTAGATACTCACAACGATCTGCCCTGGAGGCTTCAAGCAATTTGACAGTACACTCACAAAGACTGGAATTCACACAAGATCAAGTTCAGGACATCTCAAAAGATTGTCAGTTCAAATCAACATGAAGTACAAAGTATTCTGAAATCCGTCCCAGCCAACCGCGGAGTTTGAATTTTTCATCTTATTGAGAATAAAGGGTTGAAGCTCCTTTATAGGCTGCAAGACCCGTGTTTGGTCAGAAAAATGTGAAATAAAAATCTATTAATTGCAAAGAAAATTACAACGGATGCAATCCGATTTCAAAAGAGAGGAGAATATTTGAATCTCCTCTTTATTTAAAGTTGGGTTCTTCTTGTGGCGATGGAGAGTAAATCTTGTTTTCTGTTCACCGGCCGAACGATAAGCTTCTCTTAGATCATTTTGAGGATGCAAAATAACTCCACTTGAACACGACAAGTGTTGACGTTCTCCCTTGAAGAAGTTCTCTCTCTCTCTCTCTCTCTCTCTCTCTCTCTCTCTCTCGATCGACACACACACACATACTGAGAGTAATAATTGGTATCAGAACATATCAGTTACGTAAGGCCAAATCATCTCCATGCTAACATGCACATGGAGAATGATGTTGACTGGACAAGATGAAGTCTGATTGTTCTCCAGGAGAAAAAAAAAAAGGGAAAAAAAAAATGATACAAGGGTGAAAAAGTCAGATAAAGTTGGTGAGAATCCTCAATTCAAAAGTCAAAGAAAGGCAAAGAAGCTTCAAGATTGAAGCAACAAGAAACTTTTGTCCGCAAATTGAAACAAATTTGACCTGGAAACTTATCTAGTCATGACTTTTCAATCTCCAACCTCGATTTGGGTTGAGTTAGCAGGTAAATTGGCGTCTATTTTCTCCTAGGTGCCACCTTTTCTATGACTGCCCATGTTATTTTATGTTTCTCTCTTAGAAGTCTCAGTCAATGTTGGATAGAAAACAGAATTAGAAACAATCAGTGAATGTAACAAACTCAAACAAGCTTCTGAACCTTCTCAATGATAGCCTTAATTTTGTCACGTGTGAATCCAATTGCACCTAAACATGTGTTCCCAAACAAATAAACTAGTCTCTTATGCTTAGCTCCAACTTAAACATCATTTTATCTCTCCAATTAAGATCCTAATCTGTAATTATCTTCTCAGGTAAAATTTTTCTTGCAGCATCAGCTATGCTAAAAACTCTAATCCTTCTCTTTCTTCTTGAACTTCTTCGGCCAATTCATTTATCAGCTCAAACTTACCATAACATAAGCTTAGGCACCACCCTCAGTCCCCTCACTCAACCAACTTCATGGCTTTCTCCATCCGGCGACTTTGCCTTCGGATTCCGGCCCCTTGAAACAGACCCTGCTCGATTCCTCCTTGCTGTGTGGTTCAACAAAATCGCGAACAGAACTGTAGTTTGGACAGCAAACAGAGATAACCCAGTAGGTAACAGGTCGAAAGCTGAGCTAACATCTGATGGCCAACTCTCTCTAAGAGACTCGACAGGCCAGGAAATATGGAATCCTGGCATCAGAAACTTTTCCTATGGTGCCATGCTGGATACAGGAAACTTTGTGCTTTCGACCATAAATTCTACGATTCAGTGGCAGAGCTTTGATTCCCCGACTGATACTATTTTGCCTGGCCAAGCATTAAATGAAGGCACCAGTCTGTATGCGAGTTTGATGGATACTGATTACAGCAGTGGTCGATTTCAGATGGTCATGCAGAGTGATGGCAATCTTGTGTTCTATGCAGTTGGCTACCCGTCAACTTCTCAGTACGGGTTTTATTGGGCTAGTGGGACTTCTGGGTCTGGAGTTCAGCTTAAGTATGATCAATCTGGGAGCATCTACCTTTATCTTGGTAACAGCAGTGTGCATGCTGTGATATCCTCATCGATCACTGGAGACAGTTACCAGAGGGCGACAATCGATTCAGATGGTATTTTCAGGCATGTTTCTCTGAATCTTTGGAAGGTTGTAATAGGTATTATAGTTATGCATATCTCTGAATGTTCAGAAAATATATAATCATGTGTAACAGTTATATTAGATTGTCCATGATGCTATTTGTTGTTTGTGGAGTTTTACTACTCTTAAGCTTTTAAGCCAATTGGTTAGGGTCTCTGTAAGTCTATCAGGTGATGTCTTCAGCTTGCATATGAATATTTCAAAGGGAAAATAAAATTTAAGACTCATCACAGATGGATCAATACCAAACTTTCCCATTGTTAATTTCACATTCTCAATCTCTGGAATGATTTCTTTCTCTGAGAACAAATATGATGTCCATTCTATTGCCGAATGCATTGATAGTACATCTCAAATCTCTCAAATTTCCATGGATTTGTAATTATGTTTTCAGGCAATATGCATTTCCAAAGAATGATCTGGACACCGGGAGCTGGGACGTGCAAGGGGCTGTAGCTAGAAACGTATGCGGACTAGTTACAAAAGAGGGCAGTGGTGCTTGTGGATTCAATAGCTACTGCACCTTGGATACAAATGGGAGGGTCGATTGCCAATGCCCGCCTCACTATTCTTTCTTCGATCCGGATAGGAAATACAAAGGCTGTAAGCCAGATTTTTCAGCTCAAAGCTGTGAACTAGGTGGTGAAACGCCCTTCGATTTTGCTGAGGTGAACAGCATTGATTGGCCACTGTCCGATGCTGATATTTTCAACCCCATGGATGAAGCCCAATGCAGAGATAACTGCCTAAAAGACTGTTTTTGTGCAGTTGCTGTATACAATAATAACACATGTTGGAAGAAGAAATTTCCCCTTTCGAATGGCAATTTGGGAAGCTATATAAATCGAAAAGTTCTCATCAAGTTCAACAAATACAACAACAACACATACTCTCTTCCGCCAGTATCAGATGATGGGAAGAGACAATGGAGAACTTGGGTGATTGCAGGATCAGTGTTTCTCGGTAGCTCTGTATTCCTGAACCTTGTTCAGGTCACTGCTTGTGTATATAAAAGAAAACGGCAGTTCTTGCACCAAGGTACAAGCAGTCCAGGGTCTACTCTGTGTTCATTCACCTACAAAGAGCTTGAACTTGCAACTAAAGGATTCAGTGAAGAGATAGGTAGAGGTGCTTTCGCTACCGTATATAAAGGGGTTATAGCATATTCAGAGTCCCAAACTCTCGTTGCTGTTAAGAAACTAGAAAGCCTACCAGAAGAAGCTGAGAAAGATTTTGCCAATGAGGTCAATACCATTGGCCAGACACACCACAAGAATCTAGTCCGCTTACTTGGATTTTGCAAGGAGGGAGCACACAGGCTTCTAGTATTCGAGTTCATGAGCAATGGATCCTTGAACAGATACATATTTGGGAAAACTTGGCTTGAGTGGACACAACGAGTCCAAATTGCAATTGGTATAGCAGAAGGGCTCGCATACCTACATGAAGAGTGCAGGACACAAATCATCCATTGCGACATAAAACCTCAGAACATACTTCTAGACGACAATTATGTTGCGAGAATATCAGACTTCGGTCTTGCAAAGTTGTTGAGACTCGAACAAACTCGAACAAGCACTGGCATTAGGGGAACTATCGGCTATTTTGCGCCTGAGTGGTTTAAGTATGTTGCAATTACAACAAAGGTGGATGTATATAGCTTTGGAGTGATGTTGTTGGAGACTATTTGTTGCAGAAGGAACTTCGAGTGGGGGCTGGAGAGCCAACAAAAGGCTACAGTGATCGAATGGGCAAAAGAGTGCTACAGGAATGGAAGACTGGACTTGTTGGTGGAGGATGATGAGGAAGCGAAGAAGGATGGAATGAGGCTTGAAAGATTTGTTATGGTTGGTATTTCTTGCGTTCAGGATGAGCCTCAGCTAAGGCCTTCAATGAAGAAGGTTGTGCAGATGCTAGAAGGAGCAATCGCGGTTTCTGTCCCTGCCAACATGTACTCAATCCATTTGTAGCAATGAGATGGAGGTCCAGTGGCCCTTACTCTATGTAAGTATTTGTGTTATCCTCTGTGTTGAACACCTTGAATTTATGCCAATATACTATCATACAATAGATATTATTTTAGGTCAAATTTCTCAATACTTACCATAAATTATGATGGTATTCAACCCTATCAACTATTAAATTCCCAGAATACTACTACGAACTCTGTCTTGAATTCTCAAAAAACTATCTTATGTTAGTTTGTCGTTCCAACAGCTGTCACATAGCAATCATGAGTCTAATTTTTACCAAATTGCCTCCAATCTAACACATGTAATGTCTTTTTTTTATTAAATTGTAAGTGTAAAGATATTTAAATCTTTTCGTTAACACTGTTGACGCCGTTTAGGATCAAAGTAGGGAAAGTACATTTTGTGGTAGTATTTTGGGAATTTGATAATTTAGGGGGTTTTTTTTTTTGGAATATCATGATAGTTTATAGTAGTATGAATTAGCCTTTATTTTATTTGGAAGGGTGAATGTTGTGAATACTAGTTAGTTGCAGGATGAAACCATTCCAAGATTATGTGTAATATGCATGGTTTTCCTTTAAAAAATGGTTCATTATTCATTAATTTTGATGATTTCGTATTGAGAGAAATCCCTTGATTTGATGATAATTGCAGAGGGAAAATACTTAGTTTATTTTTTTGTTTGTATGTATTTTTTTTGTATGCAAAATTACAATATTGATATTATTGAATGTTATTTTGTACCCCGTCTTTGAAATCCTAGCTACGCCACTAGCAGGAGGAACTTCGAGGTGGGGGTTAGAGAGCCAAGAAAAGGCGACTGTGATTGATTGGGCGAAGGAGTGTTACAGGAATGGGAGGCTGGGCTCGGTGGTGGAGGAAGATGAGGAAGCGAAGAAGGATGGAATCAGGCTCGAGAGATTTGTTATGGTTGGTATTTCTTGCATTCAGGACGAGCCTCGGCTAAGGTCTTCGGTGAAGAAGGTTGTGCAGATACTGGAAGTAGCAATCACAGTTGCAGTCTTGTCCAATATGTATTCAGTCCATTTGCAGATGTAGTTTTTGTGGGTCTAATAGCCCTTTTATGTGAGTGTTTGTGTCATTGTATGTGTTGAACAAATTTTACCTTTCTCTCTCTGTACAGTTCAATATCATGGTAGTATTTGGCTTTGGAAAAGAGATAAATATACATGCTCTGAATATAAAAAAAAAATGTATGTCACATGTTATCAAATAGATTTCTAGAGATTCTTTTAGTTTTATTTGCCATTTTTCTGCTCTTATTTTGGGAATGAACTGAGCTCTCAGACAGAAGTTGAAGAAAACCTAATAAAATCTATTGCTCCACTGGTTAATAGTTGCAGAATTGAGCTGCTCTAGATTTTGTGTAAAATTGTTAGTTTGTTTGTGATTGATTTGTGGCTCCATGCTAATGGTTGATTAACTAATTCTCGGCTCTATTTAGGTGTCATGATTTGACTGTTCAATGAGTTAAGAAATTCCTAAATCTTTTATTATTGAGATGTTAATTATTTATATTTACATTGCTGGCTAATGTTAGCCTTAGGTGAATAGTTGATGTTTACTTTGATGGTGAAGTTTTTGCATTCATTTTAGGTGCTGGTCAATACTGGTTGATGTTGATTCTGTTAGTCGGTTGATTGAAATAAGCTAACTAGTAATTTAAACGATTTCAACGGCTAAAATTCAATAAAATATCATGAACTTTTAGCCGTTTTGAAAAAACTACGATGAACTTTCAAAATTGCGAAATATTACCATAAACTTTGACAATTTCAAAAAGATACCACAAACTATCAAACGGTTGCTAACCAAAAAAAAATGAAAAAGATGAGTTTACCCTCATCTAATACAACACACATAATTTAAATAAAAATAAAGAGAAAAGAGGGGGGGAGAGGCACGAGAGAATGATAAGAAAAAGAGAGAACAATGAGAGAGAGAGAAAGAGAGAGAGCAGAGCACAGAGAGCAGAGCAGAGAGAGAAAATAAAGAGTTTTTTATATAAATTTGATAGTGGATAATAGGGAAAATAAGGATATTGTCGTCATTAATTGTTATGTGATTTATATGCAGTTATTGAAATAAGTTAAAGAGTTTTCTCTACTTTGAATAAGAGAGGAAGGATGATAAACATCTTAATCATTGAAGGTAAATTTGATCAGGCAAATCCTTGTTCAAGTTTCACTATACCTGTCTGGATTCATGGAAGTGAAAAGTGGGAGTAAGAAATATGAAAGTGTAGTAAAAAATTGAGATTTATGAAAATAAGTTTTCCGTGTTTGGTTGTGATATGAAAGTGCAAGTGAAAAAGTATATTGTGTTTCTGATATTTGGCTAGTAATGGGAAAGTGGAAGCGAAAAAGTTGACCACAAAGTTGACCATAAAATAATATTAAATTAAATAATATTTATGAAATGATGTTTTTGATGTAATTGAACTACAAGTGGGATTTACATGACATCAAAATTTAATACATTAAGTTATAACTTATTACAAGTGAGTTTTACATGACCACAAAATTAACTGTAGCACTCTAGAAGTGAGAATGGTGTGTAAAAGAGAGGTGTAAAGGAAAAAAGAAAAGGAAAAGGGATTTTCCCATATCTCATTTCCGGTTCAAAATAAATAAGGGAAGTGGAAAATGAGTTTTCCCACTTCTCATTTTTCTCCCACTTTCATGAATTCAAATACGCCCAACGATAACTCATGATAGCTCGGCGCTTCGAAATTTCGGCACTAAATTAGAGACGTGTAATGCAAGTGCAAAAAAAAGTTTTGATCGATATTTGTTTGAAACTATTCTAACTTTATGCTATAAAGAATTAGGTTTCAAAGTAAGTGACTTTTGTATTATAATAGTAGAAAATTATATACAAGTAGGCCTGCTTCAACAATAATTGAGAGTTAGGTTATGTGAGGTCTCACGATTCAAGATGGTGTTGCACCTGTTATTCTTTAAAAAAAAGAAATTTTAAATTAAAAAAATAGAAAAGTAGATATTTAGAACTGCGACCCATTAAAAGTAACTCCTTGGGGCAGTTCTGGGTCCAAATTTCAGTTGCGATTGTTGATTTTAATTGGCCAGACCGAGAAAATGTTATCGACATCGTTTATAATTTCTGTTATCAAGTCAATTCAAAATAAGATGAGGGCATTTTAGTCAACAACCGAGATAGGACGGGAACGTATATTGCCACCCCCAAAGTGATAAAGGCCCCCATGGATTAGAGCACCCCCCAAGTTTGATAAAAGTCCCCCCAAAAATAAAAAAATGGCCAAAAGCCCTCTTCTTCTCCTCCCCCTCCTCTTCTTCTCCTTCCTTCTCCGGCGACCACCCGCCTCCCCCGACTAACCGGCGACCCCCCGACCTCCCCCGACTCGTCGGCGACCCCCCCCCCCCCCCCGCGCGCCCACCACCCTCCTCCCCTCCCCTCTCCTCCCCCCACCATCCCCTACCCTTCCTCATCCCCCTTTCCTTTGTGGTCTTCCCTCTCCCCTCCCCTTCGACCTTCCCTTCTCTTCCCCAACCCCCCGTCTCTCCCCCTCCTCCTTCCCCTCTCCCCTCCTCGTCCCCCCCCCTCTGTTCGGCCGGATTCAGTCGAACAGAGCTTTGTCTGTTCGGAACAGACAATCCGAACAGACGTTCCGAACAGACAAAGCTCTGTTC
Source organism: Agave tequilana (assembly GCA_038442645.1). NCBI lineage: Eukaryota > Viridiplantae > Streptophyta > Magnoliopsida > Asparagales > Asparagaceae > Agave > Agave tequilana. The sequence continues at coordinate 106,348 of JAVJIF010011571.1, forward strand.
GACCGAATCCGGCCGAACAGAGGGGCGGGGGCGAGGAGGGGAGGAGGGGGTGGGGGGATAGATCAGGGGAGTGGGGTGGGGGGAGAGACCGGGGGAGTGGGGGGAGGGGGAGAGGGGGGCCGTGGAGGGGGATGGGAGGAGGGGAGGGGGACGCTGGTGAGGTGGGGGAGGGGGAGGGGAGCGCTGGTAAGACAGGGGAGGGGACGCCGGGGAGGCGGAAGGGGAGCAGGATCGCCGGAGAAGGAAAAGGAGGAAAATGGAGGAAGAAGAGAGGGGCATTTTGGATTTTTCATCAAGGGTGAAATGGTCAAAAATAATAATGGCACACTTGTGAATATTTTGGGGAGGGCGTTTCTCATTTTTGAGGGTGACAATATCTGTTCCCAGATAGGACTCCTATAAATTAAGAGAGAGAGGCTATTCACACCTACAAAAGTGCTCAACAAACCTACCTTTGAGATTAAAGTTTATTAAACTATTTTACTCTTAACATGAAAAGGTCAAAATAGACATGGCCTTTGAGGGTGTGTTTAGCAATTTTGGGAATCCTCCCCTATCGCCATCAACGCCACCGACTTCCCCCTCCTCCTCGTCCCCCGCCGCCCGGCTTCCCCCTCCTCCTCCACTGTCCTCGTTGCCCTCTCCTCCGTCCTCCTCCTCCTCCTCTTGTCCCCCCTACCTCTCGTCAGAAAGATTGAGAGAGTTTTTCAAAAGTAGTATCACCCTTTAAACTTTACATTTTAATGAATATGCCTGATTAAATTAATCAAGAGTCCTTAACTTTTCAACTATGATCATAAGATCTAGATTCTTATCAAAAAAATTTCATCAAATTTTTTTGATGAAAAGTGGTTGATTCTTTCTCTTCGCTTATGATTTCATCTAAGCTCGCGTTACCGTCAAAATCATGACGATGAAGACAATAACACTTTAAATCCTCCATCCACAATGAATAAAGTAGAATAAATATTTATTTTCTATAATTAAGCCCATTTATAAGCCTCAAGCAAGAGAGTTTCTATCTACATCTTTCTACTTACGAGAAGAAACACAACGAAAGGAGGGGACGAAAGGAGGAGGGGAGGGCTAGTCTAGCAAGACGATGGGGAGGGCGGCGAGGCGACGGGGGACGAGGAGGACAAGAGGGAGTCGTCGGCGGCGGGGGGTTGGTGGCAATAAAAAAATGATTTAAGGGTGTAAGGATAGTTTGGGTAATTTTGGGTTGTGTGTTTGGCAATTTTATCGGTGTGAATAGCCGCACTCATAAATTAGGCACGGATATTGGCACCTACAAGAGTGATAAAGGGACTCATCAGATTAGTGCATCCACAAAATTAATAAAGAAACCCATTAATTTTTCAAAAATGATCACATTCTCACTCATCCTCCTTTCCTCTCATGCTGCATCACCCGCCCTCAGCCGTCAAACGCCGCCGCCCGCTGCGTTGGCCCCTCCCTCTCTCCCTCACCTTTCGCCCTCACCCACTGAATGCCGCTGCCTGCCGTCGGGCCCCCCTCCCCTCTCCCTGGTGCATGTATCTTTTTCGTTTCAATCTTTATTCGAATTATATTCGTTAAAATTCCAGGTGGGTCGATCACGCTGGCTCAACTGCAATGCAATTGATCTTTCAGTCAGGACCCAAGTGCTCCTTCATCTCGATCCTACTGCTTCTACTGTGATAGTGTTTATATGGCTGGTGACGAGGTTGAGAGAATAGTTGAGAGAAGAGGATGTGGACTATGGGCTCGTTTATTTCGCCGCAAAACGTCGCAAGTTGTAAGTCATAAAATGAGAATGAGAAATGTGAACTGTAGCAGAGAAAATATATTGTGTTTTACGGTGTTTGGTTGATAAAGTGAATGTATAAATGAGAAAGTATATTGTATCTTACGGTATTTGGTTGATAAAGTGAAAGTGTAAATGGAAAAGTATATTGTGTTTTACGGTGTTTGGTGGTAGCGTAAAAGTGTAAGTGAAAAAGTCGACCACAAAATTAACTGTAGAAGTGATTTAAATATTATAATACTATTAAATTAAATTTACTATTGCAAATTAAATTGTATTAATAAATTTGAGATAAAATATTAATAATCTTAATATTTTATTTATAACAATAATATTAATAAAATATTAGTATAATTAGTAAAATATTACTAAAATATTAACTAAATAAATAATATAAAACTTTAAAAATCTAAAGAACATTAATAAATTTTTAAGAATACTAATAAAACATAAATATTAAAAATCTTAAGAAAAATAATAAAATATAGTTATAATATTTAATATTAAAAAATACTTGAAATTATTATAAATTAAATTTTATTATAATATTATAAAAATATAAAATTAACAAAGTAAAATATAATTATAATTTAATAATAAATTATTATTATTATATTATTATAATGAATTATTATTACAATATTAACATGATAAAATATTAATATAATAATAAAGCATATTTTAATATTAATAAAGTAATTAATTATATTTAAAATATATAGTAATTTATATTAAATTATAATATTGTTATATTAATAAAATATTAACTCTAAATAAAAATAAAAATTGGTATAAGTATTAATAAAATAATAAAGTATTAAATAACAATATTAAATAAAAATATTAAATTAAATTAGTAAAATATTAAAACAATATCAAGAATAATAAAAAACTAAAGATTAAAAATATAAAATTATTAAATAAAAATTGAACACTATTAAAAATATTAAATATTTATTAATATTAAATTATATATTGATTATCAAGTAACTGCTTTGAACTGTAAGTGTATTACAAGTGGGATTTACATGACAACAAAATTAACTGTAGCAACTGCAAGTGGGAAAATGTGAGTGTAAAAGTGAGATTTACATGACCACAAATTTAACTGTAGCAACTGCAAGTGGGGAAATGAGAGTTACATTTTGCAACTTGTTTTTAGCGAAACAAACAGCGAAAAATGAAAAAGAAGTTTTACGACTTACAATTTGCGAGGTTTTGCGGCGAAACAAACAGGCCCTATGTCGCAGATTCTGATGCAAAAAGAATCATGAAGGTGAGTTTTTAATTATGAGAAGAAAGAAAAAGAAAAAGAAAAAGAAAAAGAAAAAGAAAATTTTTATTTTTCCAGTATTATATCTTGTAAAGCATGAACCTTTCTGTTTAAATGTAAAATGTTGGTGGGTGATCATGATTGGGAATTTGGATTTTGATTAGGATAGTTAAAAGTGTGTAATTCCCCTGAGAGCACATGTCATTTCATTGAGTTCAACATTGCGCGGCAGGAGAGGGGCACTACCAAGGGAAGGAGAAGAAGGATGTGAGGAAAAATGAGAGATATTTTAGACTTTTTACTAGGATAGTTGTGTCAAAAAATAGTGGCGCACTTATTATTTTTTTTTTTTTTGGGTGGTGCCAATATTCATATCTCTATAAATTAGGAGCAGATATTGTCACTCTAAGAAATGAGAAAGACCCCCTAAAAAAATTACAAGTGTCATTATTTTTTTGACTATTTCACCCTTAGTAAAAAGTCTAAAATGTCTCTTTCTTTTCCTCCATTCTTCAATCTCCTTTCTCTTTCAACTCCGGCGATCCCCACTCTCTGTCGCTCCCTCTCCTCCTCCCCCTCCTCCTCCCCCTCCCCCTCCTTGGCCTCGCCCGACGCCCCCTCCTCTCCCCACCGATTTGCCCACCCTCTCCCCTCCTCCTCCCCCCACCGATCTCCCCACCTCCCCATCCTCCTCGGCGCCCCCTCCGCTCGGATCTCCCCCCGGTGATCTCGCTCTCTCCCCCCAAGGCTGTTTGGCCATACTCCGGCTGAACAGGTCTGTTCGGCCGGATCTGGCTCTGTTCGACCAGAACAAGCCGAACACTCAGATGGATTTCGGCGGAATAGATCCGTTCGGCCGGATTTGGCTCTGTTCGTCCAGAAAAGGCCGAACACTCGGTCGGATTTCGCCCGAACAGGTCTATTCGGCCGGATTTGACTCTGTTCGACCAGAACAGACAAGCACTCAGTCGAATTTCGACCGAACAGGCTAGAGTTTGTTCGGCCAGATCCGACCAAACAGCCTTGGGGAGGGGGAAGGGAGAGGAGGGGGAGGGTTTCGCCGGCCGGGAGGGAGGGGGGAGATGGCGAGGATGGGGGAGGGTTTCGCTGGTGGTGAGGGGAAATGGCGGGGTTGAGGGGTTCATCGGAGGGGAGGGGGTTCGCCGGATCGGGGGGAGGAGGAGGGGATATCCAGGGGGAGGAGGTGGGAAGGGGGTTCACCGGAGGGGGTGGTCGCCAACGAGGGGAGGTATGAGTGGGAGAGGAGGAGAAGAGGACACTCTGGAGTTTTTGAATTTTTTTGGGAGTTTATCAAATTTGGGATGCCCTAGTCCTTGGGTGCCTTCATCACTTTTTGGGAGGCAATATCCGCTTCCCTATAAATTCCAACGAACGGAATCAAGCGCCCCTTTGTTTTCTATCTCCTCTCATTCTGCCTTCGACGACGATGGCGATAGCGGAAACTGTGAACGAAGCGGCTCTCGCTAATGGCGGGCTGAAGGGGGATCCGCTTGCCAATGGCGGATCGGTCGAGAAGAAGAAGGCTCGAGAGAGCGAGCGCAGGCGGAGGCGGAGGAAGCAGAAGAAGAACAAGTCCGCGGCCGCCGACGGCGGCGACGAAAGCGAAGGCGGCGGAGCGGACGATAAAGAGAACACCGAGCCCCGAAACGAGGTATTTGTTTGTCTACTCACTCAAATCGGTCACTTTTGAATCCTAGGGTTTCTTTTAATTTTCACCGTCTTTGCAACGAATTGAGTAAACCTAGATCCATCCTTCAATGATCCAAATCATAATCACAAATCACCATCAACGTTCAAACCCTAGGATATCTTGATGTATCTTTGCTGATTTCTGGAAATTTTATGTCTATTTATGTCGTTTCTGATATATTAGGGTTTTAGTATCCACTTTCAGTAATCTGAAACTATTATTAAAAGCAATATATGTAGTGTTATGGCTCTTCGATGTACGGTTTATTAGGTTTCATGGAGAGTAAAAGTTACATGTATTTCTCAACTCATTTTCTTGCATCCAATCTGTTGTTAGGAATTTCTTCCTAATATCGTCAGCTTCTAAGATCATCACAGACTGATGATTGATCTGGAACTTTGTCTCAGTATACAGTGCGTTATCAAAACTTTGAGTTCCTTTTTTCTGCCCGCATATTAATCTTGGTATCAAGTTTGAAAACTCTTGCATAAAAAACAAGCGGATGTGTATATATAGGTCCTTTGGGGCCTGATTTCGAAATGCTTTTGTTGTTGCAGATAGTTGAGTCAGTTGAAGTGGAATATGTACCGGAAAAGGCAGATATTGAGGACGCCTTTCTTGAGGAGTTCAAGAATGTGTTTGAGAAGTTCACCTTCTCAGAATCTACTGCTGGTGCCGAGGTGCGAGATAAGGGGATGCAATTAGGTTCATAACTTTGTCAATTTGATGAGGAAAGGTCATTTTGATTATTTTTACTTGTTAATTGCAGGATGATGCCAAAAAGGATGAATCAGCTGCAACAGCAGCTAAGAAGAGAAGTGACTCTGATTCAGAAGAGGAGGATCAAAATGCCAGCAGAAAGAAAAAGGGATTTCTAACAAGAAGAAAAAGGTTTTCTAATACTATTTCCTGAACTAGACTTTATTATTTTTTTCAAAATAAAAGGGACTTGGAAATAGCTTAACCTGTTGCTTCTTTTGTAGCTCCAAAGGAGAATGAAAATTGCGGAATTGAAACAAATATGTTCAAGGCCTGACGTGGTTGAGGTATGATTGAACTACTTTAGCACCACTTAGTGTTTTCACTTTGTATTGTTATTTGTTCGGCTATGGTTACATGTCATGATGTTAGATTGGATACCAGCCATATAACTTCAAGAAATTATGTAAAATTCCTTATTTTATGATTCTTTTCCTTTTCAAGGCAAAAAATATCCAATTTCGTAGGTGCATGGTGGGTGGGTGGGGTGTGTGTGTTGGGGGGGGTGTGAAACTAGCAAACCAGGATTAGTTTCATTAGTTGTTTTCCTGTGACAAATTCCATGTGTTAGTTTTACTTCCTATGGCTGACTGATTTTGACGTGCTCTGGGAATTACTTTGTTGTTATCATTTCTAAACTTTAAATACTTAAGTATACATACGGGTTATAAGTATCAAAGAGGCAACCACAATGTTTCTTGTGCATAATAAATTACCTGGTGCATGTAAAGCTTGTTTGAGGTTCAAAATGAAAATGTTGCATTGCTGGACTAAAGTGATATAGTTGATAACTTGATATTTTTCATGTTGTTGAATTCGTGCAGTTGATCAATTACTTCCTGTCTTTTTAAGGAAATAGTGCCTCTTTTTAATGGTTTCATCCCATTCAATTTGTGACAGTTTATCATTTCTGTATAACCAGATCACCTGTTCTGGAGCTTAGTGTATTATTTTATCCTAACACTTACTCTTAGCTTGAGCTGACATTGGCTTAATTGTCCATTTCTTTGAAGGTTTGGGATGCAACAGCAGCAGATCCAAAGTTGCTTGTCTTTCTAAAGTCATATCGGAATACTGTACCTGTTCCAAGACATTGGTGTCAAAAGCGCAAGTTTTTACAGGTGAGTCATAGCATCTTGTATGATCTTTATGAGGAAGATTACACATGTCCTTGCATGAGGGAATTATATGCTTGTAGAGGGTTTTGCATAAGGGGTGAGGGAAGATAAAGTCAGATAAGGTTTCACCCCTCTTATACATATATGTGGTTCTTGCAGGGGACCAGCTGTACCATCATGGAGTCAGGACTTGGTGATGTTTCCCAAGAGGGACCTTGAGTGGTTTCTCTTTTGATATATTGCTAGGGTGGTGGGGGTGTAGTTAGATCATATGATGCCTACTTCTGCAAAATATTTTAAGGTTTAGACTAGATTCCATCACCTGGAAATAAGTAAAAGAATAAGTTTGCTGTTGTCCCTGATATAATTTAGTTTAAATAAAATTGCTTTATGTGTGTTACTTGCAATGTCAGAATCCTTTTGTATCATGCTCGAACTGAATAGTTTCTTTTTTATATTGCAGATGTGAGCTGTTACACTGCCTAAATTTGAATTTCATTTAGTCTTGTTAAGCACTCAGTAAAATCTTGTTGTTTGTATAGATCTTATGCATATACGTTCTTTGTGCTGCAGGGAAAGCGCGGTATTGAAAAACAGCCTTTTCAACTTCCAGATTTCATTGCTGCAACAGGAATAGAGAAAATAAGACAGGTAATGTGAAATTAGATTTGCATTCATAAGTAGTCCCGAGTGGTTGGTCGATGAATTATCTTTTTCATATGCACTCATAGTAGTGTTATAGTTGATGACTTTTCCTTGTCCATTTCAAATTGTTATGAGTGGCTCATTAATTGCTTTTGACTGACAATCTCATTTGTTTTGCCATTCTTGTAGGCATACATTGAGAAAGAGGACAGCAAGAAGCTAAAACAGAAACAACGTGAACGGATGCAACCAAAAATGGGAAAGATGGATATTGATTATCAGGTTGGTTCTGATTTTATAATTCCTGGTTGGATTGAACTGCAGGATTTAGTTTGAGATTATAATGGTCATTGCTCTCGATGGTGATTGTGGTGGCTTCTTTTTCTTTTTCTTTATCATTTTCTTTTTTCTGGGAGGGTGTGGGGGATAATATATGAAACCTTGCAATGGTCAGCATGATTTATTTTGTGATTTTCAATTTGTTTGTTGCTTCTTTAATATCAAGAATATGATGATTCTTGTACCAGCCTGGCCACCTTGAAGAAGTGGGGGTGTACAGTCACTCATATATCATCTTTGAGTGCAAATAACTATTAAGATATCTCTAGCTTCATTAGATTAGAGTCTCCAATCACCCGTCTTTTTTCTATCTGCAGGTTCTGCATGATGCATTTTTCAATATCAGACTAAACCAAAGCTTACTACTCATGGCGACCTGTATCACGAAGGGAAAGAGTTTGAGGTATTATTCCTGACCCCACATCTCCTATATCTGTAATTGTGTGGGTGCTTGCAGTGTAGTTATTTTGTATATGGTTTCACTTGCTTTCTTATATGTGCTCATCACTGAAATAGCTGCTTTATCACCATGATTAGCATTTTTTTATATGCCCTGATAATGTTCTAATGTTCTTTTACCGTCTTTAAAAAAAAATTTTGAACATTGTGTAACCTATGCAAAAACAGATGTTTTCCTCCATTAGGAAGGGGGGGATAATACCAGAATTTGGTTTGTTTTTGGGGGGGGGGGGGGATAATACCAGAATTTTCTTTTTCCTTACCAAAAAATGTTAATTCCTTGGTATGTGGATCAAAATGGGAAGAACCCAGTTGTTGTTCAACTGTTGATCCCTTGTTAGTTTTTGCCATTGACTAATTTATGTCACTGTTGGAAAATACAGAATATGATGCCATATATTTGTATCTGCCAGTCAGTCACATATTTGAATCTTCCCTGTATATTATTTATTCTGCAAGATGAATCTATAAACTGGTCAATGTGGTTTAAATTTTTTTTTTACCATGTGTTGTTAATAACTACAATTATCAGCTCCACATGGTGTGGGATTGCTTAGCCAGATTAAGCAATTAAACCATGATTTCGAAGTATAAGAAATATCTATGGCTACTAGTGTATTGCATTGTGAGCATTCTCATTTGATTTTTGTTCCTATTCCCTCTGCTCATAAATCATAATAGATTCTGAGGTAGTGACCAGTGTGAGTGTGTGCTCTTCTTTTTTTTTTTTTTTTTTTTTTTGGCTTTCAGATTTAAATAACTGCAGTGGTCATTTCTGTGTATACATCATGAGATATCTGATATCTCATGAATTTATGTATTCATCATGAAATATCTGATATCTGATGAATTCTAGTTTCTACTTTGATCATTGACTGTTTTGACAAAGACCTAATTATTTGTTAGGGATTTAAAGCAGGTCCTCTGTTGGATGGTTGCCCTGATTTCTCTTTAATGTTTGGTACTGTTTGGTTATCCTTTTGCTGGGTTGGGAAGCTTTTTGTGGCTTAATGATCTCTCTGCAATTTGACAGGTCAAGTTAAGGAAATGAAACCAGGAATGTTGTCACATGAACTGAAAGAAGCTCTTGGCATGCCTGATGGTGCTCCTCCTCCTTGGCTTATTAACATGCAGGTTGGTTAAACTTTCGGTTTTGTGGATGAGTTTCCTGCACATCTTATACTTTTAAGCATGACTAACAGTAATTATTTTTTTTTAGA